>BQNB010002182.1:0-16067 GCA_026074375.1 Tanacetum coccineum
AAGCAGACTGATTCTCTTAGAACCAAAGATTCTAACAAGCCTTTGTTGACTTCTACAGGAGTAAACACTACTACTAGTTCTAGCGGATTAAATCCTTCAGGTAATACAAAGAAAAATAGGATCTCGTGACCACCAAGTAGCAATCTGAAGAATAAAGTAGAAGAACACCCTAGGAAAGTTAAATCTAATTTGAATAAGACGAATTTTGTTTTTGAACCTATCAGTAATGTACATGTTAAGCATTCTGTGAGAAATGCTAAGTTTGAATCTATTTGTGCTATCTGTAACAAATCTTTGTTTGATGCAAATCATGATATGCGTGTTATTGATCATGTGAATGATGTGATTGTGCATTCTAAATCTAAAACTAAAAGAAATAAAATGAGAAAAGTATGGAAACCTACAGGTAAGGTGTTCAATGAAATTGGATAAAGTTGGAAACCTACAGGTAGGACCTTCACTATAGTCGAAAATAAGTGCCCTTTAACTAGGTTCACCTCCACTAAAGTCGTGCCTACAAAGGAAACCACTAACAAATCAGTTCTTACACCAACTCAAGGAATCATAGTTTACAGTAGGAAACTCAAAGCACCAAAATTAGTAGGATCGAGTAGTAAATCTAGGATCACATAATCTAAAATCTCTAACTCCTCGGACCCCACTTAATCTGGGGGATCTACTGTTTCTGATGTTCCATCTTCTTCTCATAACGATTGCAGGTTTTCCAAATTGTTTTGTGGTATTTGGACTTCGGATGCTCCAAGCATATAACTGGAAATCGCTCTCAACTCATCAACTTTGTCAATAAATTTTTGGGTACCGTCAGATTTAGGAATGATCATATTGCTAAAATAATGGGTTATGGAGACTATCAAATGGGAAACGTCACAATATCTTGGGTTTACTATGTGGAAGGGTTAGGACATAACTTATTCTCCATGGGACAATTTTGCGATTTTGATCTCGAAGTAGCTTTCGCAAACACACATGCTTCATTCGTGACTTAGAAGGTGTTGATCTACTTAAGGGATCAAGGGGTTCAAACTTATACACTTTATCTACGAAAAATTTATTGCTATCCTCTCCTATATGTCTCTTGTATAAGGCCTTAAAGACCAAGTCTTGGTTGTGGCATCAAAGATTATCTTATTTAAACTTTGATTATATCACTTCTCTTGCCAAACAATCTCTCGTCCGAGGACTTCCAAAACTAAAGTATCAGAAGGATCACAATAAATGGTAGATGCGTGGAGTGAGGTTAGAGATAGTGATAGTATAGAAGTCGAGTCTAGAATGAAGATAGACACAAATTATAAATCATAGTTAGTAGAGAGATTTGTTAGAAGTTTTCTCTTGAATGTCTTTCGAAATATTGAAAATGAATAGATGAGATTTTATGTGTTTTGATTGAACATTTTTGTTATTGGGATTTTATATATGTTTTTATCTCCTGATGTGTATGATAGTATCGTAAGTTATTGGTTGTGTGGTGAGTTGATTGTTTTTTTTGTTAGAAGATTAGTGGAGATGAGGAGTTGAACTTTTTTATTGAGGGGTAATGTGATTGTGGTGAGATGGTTTAGTGGTGTGATAAGAGAGGATTTATTGGAGAGAATAGAATTTTTAGTTGTATTTTGATGGGGAGAGTAGAGTGGTTTTATTTTTATAGAATATTTGAAATTAGTGTAGAATGATTGTTTTAGAGTGGGAGATGTTAGGGAAAATTGTTGATTTGGTATTTTTTTGTGTGTAGGGGGGGATGTTTGAGATGTTCTATTGTGTTTATCTGAGTATGATTTGTGTTAGTGTGGAGGTTGTTTGGGAATTTGTGATTGGAGAGTTGATTAAGTGTTATGAATTATTTTTTATAGTAGTGAATTATGTAAGATGTTGGTTGTATTTATTTTAGATATATTAATTATTGGGAGAGATATATAATAATATTAGGGGGATTTAGTAAATAATAAGTTTTAAAAACGAATTATAGAAAAGTTTCTTTTAAGTGGCTCCGTATTTCTCTGCAAACTCGCGACACTTGCTATACCTCAAAACCAATCATAATCCAAAACAACACAAAATAAAACACAGTATATAACTCTCGCATGATAGAATCTAAAGGCCTTTGATGTTGTTTGAAGTTACTACTAGACTAAGTGGAAGTTAAGACTGTAAGGTATTAGTTACTGCTCGCTCAAGATATAAATTAGTGTTGTTAGTAATCTTAAATGAAAAAATATCTAATATTTATACTGCTAGTTACTACTAGCAAGTGAAAGTTACTACTACTACAGCCATGTAATATTAGTATTGCTATACTGCTACTCTTGCTTATCTAAAATAAGTTTACTACAGCTAGTAAATGTTACTACTGGCTATTGTACAATTAGTACTGCTAATTAAGATTAAAGAAAACTATCTAAGTAGTTAATGTGTTTAATACCCAGTTGGTGCTGCTGGTAAAAAAGTTACTACTGTTGTGTGTGAAAGTTACAACATGCATATAGATTACAACTGCTGTGAAGAGTTTAAAGCTATACATATAAGTAGATCAAAAGACTTATCATAGAAAAGATAAAGATTGCTTATGGTGATAAGTAGAGAATTTTAGTAAATATACGTATATGTTATTTGTTAGAAGATCATGATAAACTAAGGTAGAAATATTGTAAGCCCGTTTAACTCCATGTTGTATAAAAGGAGTCCTAAGGCATAGAGATAGATATCATAGAAATTGTTTGTTTTTATATCAATTAGCTTCAAGGTTTTGTACACCTAAACACATTAAGAGTGTTCGTTATTATATTGAGGCTGAAAGTTTTGTAAACTGTTTGTGTAATTAAATTTTTTATTCATTATTGTTTCATTGAGTAAATTCTACTCACATACATGCACAACCACAGACTAGATCTCGACATAGTCTTTGATATCGGCATCTCATCACTCTATCTATCTATCATTATACTTAGTACACACAATATAGAGTTGACATCACACGACATCTTACGTAAAAATTAAAGCAAACGCACATTGATCGTACAGCACAAGGCACAGGATACACCGTGCATCATTTCAGACACACAAGGGAATCATCACACATGCTCTACTGTAGTCGGAAGGAAATAGAGCTATAGAGATAGTTAGAACATGAATGACTATTCATATCAATACACAAAGATCGGAAAGAGTAGTGAGCATCACTACATATAGCTGGACATACAGATATGTGCATAGATGGAGACTCAAGGGTTCAGTTATGAGATACACAGTTACACTAAGATCTCAGTATGTGGTTGGGTGAGCTAGCAGGACATATCTATGATTTTTGGTGCTGAGCGATAGCGTCATTAAGAACATACACAGTAGACTCCAGACTCTATTTAACTAAATTTTGTGACTTCATATGAAGGCGTTTAGACACAGATATTGTTAATTTAATTTTTGTTGTAAGGAGATTGTTTATACTAATAAATGTGTTATGTAAAGGAAACAAAAGAGGGCAGAGTTAAAGAATGAATGAAATGTGTTGATTAGGAATTTAATAATGTATCATCTATTAATGTTAAACTCATAAAGATATAGATAAATGATGAAGGCTATTAGTAAATATAACGATTGGAGGTAATTGACTGAACAAGAAAAATCAGAAAAATCTACTACACAGCAACAAATATAGGAAAACTTTGCTGCGTCAACACAGAAGTGATTGAGACAACACCTATGAAAGGCTTCAAAGCTAATTATCAACTAGAGATGCCATGGTCTGAATAACTCCCTCAAGAAGACATCAATCAAATGTTCTTGAAGATTTGTCACAAGGAAATATACTATGCCATACTCTATTGGTGTGGAGAATAAACAAAAATTGAGACATTGAGAGTTTCTGGATGACCACTTCACACAAAACCTGAAGTGCTTAATCTGATTATAGGTTAAAGAAGACATCTAGCTTAACCACATACATCACATCAATGAGACTTTCTGTCCCTCCTACAGCGAACTACAAACATACAACAAAGAGCCGTTAATACGCTTAGGGTGTATTAATATTGCTAGCACTCTAGGAGTTGCATGATAGCTCAACAACTGTTAAATTATGAGTGATCCATGATTTATTCCTTCTTGCTAGCCAACCAAGTAAATCCACAACTAATAATGAAGATCTACAACAAACCAAATTCCTGATGAGTCTAGAAATATTGATTTGAGGTGGAACATTTGCTATGCCCTACCTATAGGGCAAGAAGATTCTAAAGAAATACATGGAATGAAGCTGGACATGGCCAACAAAGAAAGAATTGGTTAATTACAAGTCTACAGGAGGAGTGTTTCAAACTCTAAAAGGAGAGGACAACAACGTTACAAGGATTAGAGATTTATTTGCAAAAGGACAGTGCAAGGCACCTAGAATCAAGACAACCAAAATAGGAGCCTACCAGAAAAGCGTACGCAGCTGAGCTATGCAATATAGGACACTACTCAAATGCATTAGATGTCTCAGTGTGACTTGGCTTTGGCATGATTGGCCCAAAACAAAAGACAACTTTACACATTAGCCACTCCCAAACCCAATTTTCTAACTCTCATGGCTTATTCTTCAATAAGTTCACTTCTTACTACAAACTCTAGTATCCTAATGACTCAAATTGGATGACACTCTCAACAACCCAGAAGCATATGACTAGAGTAAAAGAGACCTCTAGCCTAACCACAAACTCACATAAATATTTCAGTATATAGCCTATTATATTCTGTCCTCTAAGCAGCACTAACATTACAAAATAGAGCATAATACTGCATAGGGTGTTAATATTGCTCAGGCACTCAAGGTGTTTGCTGATAGCTCAGATCAACTGTTGAAAATTTGAGTATCTGAACATGCCGTGATTTATTCTCCTTCTTTGCTAGCCAACCAAGTATCCCCAACTAGAGTAATGAAGTATCTACAACAAATCAGAACCTGAATGATCTAGAATTAGATAGCGCGATTTGTGCAGGTGAACAATTGCTATGCTGAACTATGAGGAGCAAAAATGATGTCTTCTAAAGGAATACTTGAAGGAATATGACATGGCCAACAAGAAAGAATTGGGTATTACAAGTACTAAGGTGAAGTGTTTCAACTGCTGACAAGAGAGGACACTTTGCAAGGTAGTTGATCAGGCACCTAGGACTCAAGGAAAGACAACAAAAATATGAAGGGAGCTCTACCAGAAGGACTGGTGCTAGTTAAGGAAACTACTATCAAAAAGCATTAGTGTCTCAGTGTGATGGCTTTGCTATGATTACGAAAAGACCAAGCAGAATAAGGTCCCAAGCCAATTTTACTCTCATGCCTTATTCTTCAATAAGTTCAACTTCTTCTACAAACTCTGAGGTATCCCTAATGACTCAAATGTTATTTCATCTTGTTTAGAATGTGTAAAAGATCTAAAGAACATAATGAACAATTATTTAAAGACTAAGAACAGCTAGGATCAAGTGTTGTCTCTAATATAAGCTGGATTAGAATCTAATAGAAAGCTAGACCTGTTAGTCTTTAAGAAAATGAATCTGTGTATGAGGAAGAAATGTATAAAACTCTTAAAACTGTGAAATCTAATTTAAGCAATTTCGATATTAATCAGATCTTAAAAGGAAGTTAAAGTGGCTAACGAAAAGAAAAAGGATGCGGTTCTACTTAATCAATACAAAAATTGAAAATCATTAAAACCTAAGGTAATACATTCTATACAAACAGATAATGGATAAGTGTAAACAACAGGATTAGGCGGTATAAAGATGTCCCACGACGCCCTATAACTCCTCTATACTGGGAAAAATTTATGCCCATCAAAAACTAAATTAGTTTATCCTTGTCTAGATGATTTATTTGATTTAGAGTGGAATAAAGCTGAGCTTTAGTGAGACTGTTGTTGAAAAGCCTACATTGTAGACTATGTAACCTAAGAATTCTAGGACAGAACATGGAGCCCAATTATTGAGAGATTGGGTATCTTAAAGTGTTGAGGAAAATGAGTACCTAAGGTTAAAACAGTTGAGATGTTTAATAAACCTAGTTTTGCTAAGATAAACTTTGTTAAGTCTACTAAATTCACAGTAACAATCCCTAGAAAAACACAATTGATAAAAATAGGCAAAACACACCTATCCTAGATGAAACACGAGAAAACTTGAAAAACCAATAATGTCTAAAAAATTATGAGGAGTATGATTTAAGATGTTCAACAAAGCATGTCATGCTGTGTGGTAGTTTTGATCATTTAAAGAATGATTGCAATAACTGGTATAATAATGGAAGATTTGCAAAACCAGTTTGGACCAATGTTCAAAGGGTGAACAAACAGAATTTCTCTAAATTAACTCACCCCAGTCCAAAAAGGAACATGGTTCCAAGAATAGTCTTAACTAGGTCTGGCCTAATTTCACTTAATACTGCTAGACCAGTTAATACTGTTCAACCAAGAACAGCAGTGAATAATGCAGGACCCATGAAAAATGTTATTAATAATGCATATTCAACTGCTAGAAGGCCTTTTAACAAAATAACAGCAGCTAATAACAGTAATTTCACTAAAAAGGTTAATACTGTTAAGGGAACAAGGGTTAATACTGCTAGGCCAAAAGCAGTTCTTAGTGCTGTTAAGGAAAACAAGGGAAATGTTGTTAAGGCCTCAGCATGTTGGGTTTGGAGACCAAAGCACAAAGTTTTAGACCATGTCTCCAGAAATAATGGTGCATCAATGTCCTTTAAAAGATTTGACTATATTGATGCACAAGGCAGATCCAAGTCAGTAATGGCTTGGGTCCCCAAAAGAAACTAATTTTTCTACCATTATGTGGTCAGGCAATCCATTAACAAGATTTAAAATAATAAAGGAGTAGATAGACAGTGGATGCTCTAGGCATATGACAAGAAACAGATCCTATCTTACAGATTATAAAGAAATTGATAGAGGATTTGTTCCCTTTGGAGGTAATTCCAAAGGAGGGGAAATTATTAGAAAGGTAAAATAAGAACTGAGTATCTTGGATTTTGAAGGATGAGTATTTTGTAAAGGAACTAAAGTTTAACTTCCCAAGAACCTCCTTTAGTGTCTCACAAAGTTTGAACAAGAAGAATAATGTTCTTTTTACTGATACTGAATATGTTGTTTTGTCTCCAGACTTTAAGTTAACTGATGAAAGTCATGTTTTACTGAAAGTTCCTAGAAAGGATAACATGTATAGTGTTGACTTAAGGAATGTTGTTCCTCAAGGAGGTCTCACTTGTCTCTTTGCAAAAGCCACACCAGATGAATCTAATCTTTGGCATAGAAGGCTTGGACATGTAAATTTCAAAACAATGAATAAACTAGTAAAGGGAAACCTTGTAAGAGGTTTATCTTCAAAAAAATTTGAAATTAACCAAACCTGTGTTGCTTGTTAGAAGGGAAAGCAACACAGAGCTTCTTGTAAGACCAAAATAGTCAGTTAAATCAGCCAACCATTACAAATGTTGCGCATGAATTTGTTTGGCCTAACATTTGTAAAGAGTTTAATGAAAAAGATGTACTGCTAGAGTTTCACAGATCATTTTAGTAGGTTTAGTTGGGTTTACATTATAGTACCACTAAGGATGAAAACAAGTGAAATCCATAAACATTCATAACGCAAAGAAAATCTAATAAGACCTTAGGGTGAAAGTTATTAGAATTTAACGAAAAGGAACTGTGAATTCAAGACATAGGTTCATGAACCCTCATGTTCTGTGAATGCAAGGGTATTAAGAGGGAATATATTGTTGCTTAAGGACTCCACAACAAAATAGTAGAGCAAAAGGAAAATATGACACTACTCCCAGCGGCTGTTTCTAGACACTAACTAGTTGATAAAATTGCCACAACTTTCTGGGCTGAAGCCAGTTAATACTGCTTTTATGTCCTAAAAATAGGGTGTTAGTTATCAAGCCACACAACATGCACCCCTTATGAACTTTTTTCTAGTATAAATACATGCTTAAGCTTCACATGAAACCATTTGGTGTCCATTTTCTACAATCCTGATAATACCATCAGATCACCTAGGTAAATTTGATGAAAGGTTGTTGAAGGATTCTATATAGGAGTACTTTATCAATAGCAAAGCTTCAGATATTCACAGTAAACTAGAATATAGAATAGAACACTGCACATGTATAATTTTAGTGAAAATAACATCTAATTTTGCAGGGAAGTGGACCTAATTTGCGGGCTTTGTGATATAGATGCACACAAAATCTAATGAACAATAAGCCCAGTATTTGTAGTGGCATCAGTCTAATATTAATTGCAGGTACAAAAGCATAGTGAACAATGCAATGAAAAGCTAGAAAGAAGATAGTACCTATCAAAGATTACATTGTTGCTATCGACTGTGGCCGCAGATACCACTATTCTCTCAAGTAATTTAAAAGGATTCCTCCTGATGTTGGAATTCCACACCCATCAAAGGAGGAAAAAAGATGGATAACTAGAGATACCCAGGGAAATGAAAATGCAGCTTCAAAAGGAAAGATACTTGATGTTTCCAAGTATAGAGGAGCCAATAGAGATCAAAGAGTTAATCGAGAGTTGAGGATGGCTAGTATATAACAACTTCACAAACAATATTAAATACTGCTAATTGATAGGAAACAAAACATAACAATGTTAGATGACTGTTGAGTTCAACTGTTAATTTGCTATCAACATAAGTTAAAGTTGTTTGATATTTCCAAAAACAAAGCAATTGAACTTCCCAATGATTCCAAATAATGCCTGAAATTAGAAGGACATTGTTTATATCAAGATAATGATGAAAGTTGGTGTAGAGGCTGACCATAGAAACAAATAGATGCAAATATATTAAATATTGCCTGTCAGTCCTAAACCCAACTACAAGAATACATAAAGATCATCTAGTTAAACAAATTATTGGAGACTTGAATTCAGCACCTCAAACAAGAAAAATACAAAGAAATTTGGAAATAACATAAGTCTAGTTTAGTTCATTTCAGCAAAGAACAAACCATAAAGACTTTCAAAATTGCTTGTTTGCTTGCTTTTTATCACAAGAAAAACCCAAAAAGGTAATCCAAGCATTGAAGGATCCAAGTTGGATAGAAGTTATGCATGATGAGCTTCTACAATTCAAATTACAAAAGGTTTGGAACCTGGTGGATTTACCAAATGGCGTAAAGGGCCATAGCACAAAAAAGGGTTTACAGAACAAGAAGGATTAAAGGAGGCACTGTGAATAAAGAAAAAAGCAAGAATTGGTTGCACAAGGTTTACACACAAGAATAAGGGATCGACTATGATGAAAGATATATTGCCACCTGCTGGTCCAGAGAAATTGCCGCAATGTAGGCCTATTCTTAGCCTATGCCTCATTTCAAGACTTGAGGTGTATCACGAGAAAATTGATGTCAAGTAGTGCTTTTCTTTTCTTTAATGGAAAGATTTAAAGATAAAGTTTTATGTTTATCAACCACCAGGATTTGAAGATCAAACTTCCTGACGAGATTTTACAAAGTAGAACACAGGTCTACATCTAAGTTGTAGTTCGACATCAAGCTCCTAGAGCATTGTGTTTAAGAGTGCGCACCTTGTTCCACTTATGTTGAGTAATCTAAGAAAAATAAGGTTGTTAGAGAGACAAGGCGTAGACAAAACTTTGTTTATCAAGATGTGCACCAAAGTGATATTCTATAGTGACATGTTAAAGTGTCCTATTGATAAATCAATAATTTTCTTGGTTCTATACAAAGAGAATAAGATATAAGCACAATAGTTTCACGAAAAGATGATGCATAAAGAAGTTTCAGATGAGATTTTTATGGGTGAACTCACATTCATCCTAGGACTTCAAGTAAAGCAGAAAGGAGATATGAGATTTTTATAAGCCGAAGACAAGTATGTGTGACAGAGATATTTAAAGAATTAGCTTTATTGAATTCAAAATAGCAAATACACCTATTGAAACCCATAAGCCTTTGATCAAGCGATGCAAATGGTGAAGAGGTAGATGAAACATGTAAAGAACAATGATTGGATCATTGATGATCATACTTCTTCAAGACCAAAAATAATGTTTGTTGTGTATGTGTAATGTGTCAGATACCAAGTTAACCCTAAGTGTCACATCTTCATGTGTGTAAAAAGAATTTTTTAGATAATCTTAAAGGTCCACCCAAAAATGGTCCTTTGGTATCCTAAGGATTCACGCCTTTTGATTTGGTGGCATATTCTGACAGAGACAATCCTCAGGAGCAAGCTTAGATATGAAGTCCACAATAGGAGGTTGTCATTCTAGGATGTAGATGATTCATGTGACAGTGTCAAGAAAGCAGATTGTGGTTGCCCATTCACACAAGGCCTGAATATGTATCAGCTCAAGTTGTTGTGTGCGAAAGTGCTTTAAATTCAAAATTACAGATGCTGGAATATGTGTATAAACGATATGCATACAAGATCTATATGATAAAAGAGCACAATATCATAGTGAAGAACCATGTTTTTTCACTCAAAGTACAACACAATGATACATTAGACAACACTGTCCATCAGATATTCCAAATGAAAAAGAAGCTAATTCAGAATGAACAAGATTCATGACTAACAAGAATGTTGTCAGATTTACTTATACAAAAAACATTTGATGAAAGTAGAATTTTATAATTGAATGCCAGTATTGGAATTCAAAATCATTAAAGTCCTAATTATGAAAATGGTGTAGGTAAAATGAATAAGAGTAGAATTAGCGAATAAAAACGAAAAATGATATGTGTCAATAAAAATAGACGAGAGAAGTAGTATAATCAAAAGCGAACTAAGAGAAATTAAAAACAGACAGATTGATTTAGTAAGCTAAAGCAATTGAGAGAAAAAAAAACAGGCAAGAGGAATAAATAAGACAAAAAGAAACTTGAAGAAAGTACAAATCGACAAGAGAAATGTTGCAGCTATAAAGAATTGCGAGAAATAAAAAACAAACCGAGAGAATTTGTAAGTTAAAATACTAATTTGATGATGGAAATGCTGATTAGAAAGAATTAGAGTAATGCGTGGTGATTCAAAGTTAATGGAAAGCGAAATAAGGCATAAACTTGACTGCAGCTAGAGAAAGGATAATGCCGCTAGCATAACGATACGTACGCTAGGGGTTGTAATTAATGCTGCTAAGGCTCTGGATTAACTACTGAGTTATTGCTGCCTATTGATTATTACTACTACTAGTTAAAAGTTAATGTTATTATGCGCATAACTTACAACTGCTAGAGAAAACGTTTAATGCTGTTAAGGGTAATATATATAATATACTTCAATTAAGGGGTTGATGTCGTTATCTTGTACGGGGGGGGGGGGGGGGAGGGGTTGACTTCGGGGGGGGGGGGGGGGGATTTCATCAATCTAGAATATACTCTCTAAATCATACACCCTAACTTCAAATTTTCACACCAAATTCGTAAAAATGCTATCAACAAAACCCCGATACAAAAATCGACTAGCACACACAGTTTTTTTGATATCACCCATACAATTGGCCTCTCATAGTAGGGATCACATGTCTAAACCACTAAACAGATAACCTTTAAAAATGCCTCCCATCAAAATACACACAATGGCCTTCGCCACAATCCCACACACAAACAAAATCTTTATACCATTATAATAACCTAGCGCCCAATAACAACATTAAAAAAGCATTTATGGGCTACTGCAAAGGTGAAAACTGTTAATGGAGAAGTTCAGTTACAAGCTCTAGTGGATGGAATGAATTTGATCATCCCTCGGAACAAGTGTAAGAGAATATCTTCAATTTAGAAATGCTAAAGAAATAGAAAATCTACCCCAATGCCTGATAATTTTTAGAGCAACATGCTTTAATGTGGAATGAAAAACCATTACTCCAGAACTCACATTTTACAATGCTTTCATTTTCTCCTTAATGAAGTTTTTGATTCATACTATTCTGCAATGCCTAAGTGCTAAGTCTACTACATGGAACGAATTTAGTAGCACTATGGCCTTTGCAATAATCTGCTTAGCCACAAATCAGAAATTCATTTTTCTAAGTATATCTTTGAAAGTATGGTGAAGAACTGTGGGATAGTAGTGTCAATTTCTAATGAATCCAAGGTTTGTGCAATTTCGTTTCTGGAGTAAACAAGTTGTGATATGTCTACCTCATGATGAAATATTTTATTACCACCCTCTCACACACACATAAGGTATGTTGGCAAATGAAAAGGGTTGGGAAAGGATTCTCTGGAGCAGTTACACCCTTATTTCCAACCATGATGGTTCAAGCTCAAGAAGAAATGGGTGAAGGTTCAGCTATGCCAACTGATCCCCATCACACACCCATCATTCAACCATCAACATCACAACCTCAGAAGAAACAATCTAGGAGAAAACAGAGAAAAGACACTGAGATTCCATCAAGTCCCCATGGTCCTACAGAGCCCTATAGGCAGATGAGGCTGCCAATGAGGAAAATGTAACAACTACATTCCAATGACTCACCTCTCTCAAGATTAACACACTTAAAGTAGGGAGGCCAGACGAAAAATAAGGAATTTGATGGATCTTGTACAAAACTGTCTGATATAGTTGTTCTTGAACTTAGAGACAACAAAGACAGCTCTAGCAAAAGGAGATGCTAGTTTGAAGAAGAAGTCAAGCAAGCAGGAAAGGAAAAGGAAGTCAAAAACCTATGAAGAAAAGATTATTCAAGAATGGTAGATCTCAAAGTTGTATTTTCTCTGAAGATGAAGGTTTGGGTGAGTCAGGAGGTAAATCCAAACAGGGGAGAAAAGTAGATGACATTGAAAAAAGATGCAGAGTTTACTGTTGGTTGATCCAGGTAGGTATGAATTATGCTCAAATGTTTGATTACAGATGTTTTTGTAATGGTGAATAAGTGTTTGTTGCAGAGCAAAGTGAAAAAGTTGTTGAAGAAGTAGATTAGTGTACTGCTGAAGTTAGTGCTGCTGGTGCAACAATTACTACTGAAGAGATCACTTGCTTAAGCAATTGGCTGAATTAAGAGTGTAAAAACCTAAGGTTATGGTACCAGAGCCAGTGCAGAGTAATAACAAAATAGCACCTTCAACCAATAACCTGACCCTGGTGAATCATCACAAGACCAACACTAACAACAAATTCGTTCAACATCACGGAGTAAAGGTAAAGCTAAATGATTGAACCTGAGAAAGCCTTAAAGATAAATAGAACAAATAATACTTGATGAAGAACTCTGCTTCAAAGCTGCACGGGAAGAAGGAAGAACAACAAGCAAACTTGCAAAGAGAGAAGGGCTGAGTGAAAAGTTGGAAGAAGGGCCCAACATTCATGGCTAGAATGGGCTAGGCCATTGAATGAGAGGCTGATAGGTTATTGCTGGAATGAATTATAAGCAAGGAGAGCATAGATGGGGAAATTGACGAGATGAATAAGATGGAATATATGGAGTCTGCATTGGTATATTGGCATGTAGAGGTCTATCTCTCGTATCAAGTCCTCTTCACGGCATGAAGTCACAATCCTAAATCCAGTCTTCCGCTGCAGTGAATTTGGGGGTGTGACATGGAATAAGACCCGCGCGTTACGACGAGGGCTAGTTTGTTGTAGACATATGTGTGCTTGGGGTGTCATTTTTGTTTCGTAAGTGTGTGTCTTACGAATGTGATAATAGCAATATTTTTTCCTCCCCACAACAACAACGACAACAAATTGAATTCTCACCTAATGCGCCATTTAACATGAGTGGATGACTTACAAAAAGGAGAACAATTAAACAAAACATTTTGGACAGTAATGATTTGGATTTTAGTCTTCATAGTGAGAATAATAGCAACCTGTATTGAATTGCAAATGGTCTATAGGTCTTGGTCGTATTTGCTGCCCACACTACTGATATGGGAACATATTACGCATCCACATCACAATTTAAAGTTTAAACATACCGAAACATAAGACATGTAAATATGAAACTAAGTACGCGCCATAAGCGTACTACTCTATATAATCGACCTTGACATTGAAAACGCTAACCTCTTGTTTCAACTTGGGAATAATCAACTCTAGCTCCCCTGATTTCCTTTTCATCTTGGCCTTGATATCACTTAATTTAAATTCGTCAATACAATCTGGATCAATCCAGCAATAGTACTTTTTAAAGCCGAGATATTCATGTAATTTCTCATACACTTGACCTTTAATGACGACAGTATTGTGTTCGACAGATACCTTCAGATCGTCTTCCAGTACTTCAGGCATCTGTAAGTATAAGCATAACCTCTCAGCATTATCTTTCACCCTGGTCGGCCAAATTCTCAACGCATTGGAAGACACGGACAGTTTCTCCCTTTCAGATTGCCGAGTACGATCTTTGGTCAGCATGTAATTTGGATAAACAACTGAAATCATATAACAGACATCAATATCATGAGAAATAATAATTCAGGAACATTATATATTAAAGGGCAATTTCATAAGCAAAGTAATAGATTTAGTGGGTGTTTGGGTTAGTAAATTTCCTAGCGCTTATGTTGTTCAAAACATAATAGAGAAAAACAAACAAAAACAAAAATCTGAATAACCTAATCCAAATATCCCCCGGGTAATTATCGAGTAAAAAAGAATAACCAAAACAAAATACGCTCTTTTTTAAGTTAATTTCCGGTTATACTTTTTGATTAAAAAGAACTTATATCCACTTAATCGTCAAGCACAAAAATGGGTAAAAACGGGTTAATTTATGTAATACCATTGACTGATATAAGCAGCACCACTTTTTTACTTTTAAGTGGTCATCCTAAAATAAAATCGAACAAATAAGTACTTTTATAAAGCTACTAACATAATCTGGCTAGCCAAACACCCTTTCAAAGCTGAAAAAGCCTTCTGAAACCACCTTTTTATATGGGAGCTGTTTACAAACACCGTCTCTCATGAAACTTAGAAACCCCCTAATAAGTATTGAAGCACACAACGCCTAATTACTAATTTACACCATTCTCAGACAGGGATTAAATCCACAACTAAGAGACGTAGAAAGATTGCACTTGCATATATAGGGCGAAAGCAATGCTATACTCCTTGGTGTATAAAAGGATGTCCTAGGGCATAGAGTTTGATATCAATTATCAATTATCATCTGTTTTTTTTATATCATCATAGCTTCAAGGTTTTGTAACCCTAATACTAGTTAGATTATTCGTATTAATATATTGAAGCTTTTGTTTGTTAATCTGTGTGTTCATTAGAATTACTGTTTCATTGAAATTCTTCTTAGTATCATTGACTAGATTTCGCATAGTCTTTGATATTCACAATCAAAGTTTTCTATCATAGTTGTTTGGATTTATTCAATACAACTTAGCCTTATACAAGCTAAGCAAGATCTATTCTATTAAGATCAACAGTCATTGTTATAAAATGTCAAACATAATATTCACTTTCTAAGTAATGACAGTGGCCTCTCATACTACGGTTGACAAATACATCTTTTGAGAATGAGAGAGAAGCCAAAAGAGGCGGGAAAAGTAGTTAATTCTCATTACTTCAAACTGTGAACTTACAACACTATTTATAGACTTTAGGAGTCAAACTAGAAAAGTCAAACTAGCCTAAAACGATTACATGAAATGAATTAAGAAGCTAAGCTAAAACGAAATTAACTAGCTACTACACATTACATCTAAAAGCTACGTAGAACTGCAAATAACTTGAGCTTTATGAATCAAGTTGAACTTGGATTGTCTCTGCACTTTGACTCTTTGTTGAGTAAGACTGTTGACTTGATGAGTAGAGTTTGAGCTTGCCTTGTGTTGATCTCCTTTACCCCCCCTACAAGTTGGCAATGTGTATGGATCACAGATGCCAAACTTAGTGAGACAATTGCAATGTAGAGCTTTGGGTAGACCTTTAGTCAATATGTCAGCTGTTTGTTTGCTAGAAGGAGTGAATTGAGGATTGGTTTAGTGAGCTTTAATCTTATCTCTGACAAAGTGGCAATCAGACTCTATATGTTTTGTCATGGCATGATGAATAGGATTAGAGGCT
>BQNB010002182.1:17899-128011 GCA_026074375.1 Tanacetum coccineum
AAAAAAAATTTGAAGTTTAATATATTTTTTGGTATTTACGACTATTTTATATAACAAACTTTCTTTGTCAAATATCTAGTGACTTCTTTGATAAGACGAGAATGCATCTGGATTACGAATAAAAGGAGCCAAATATTGATAGGCTTTTAAGATACGCACGGTTTTAAAAAATCGTCAAAGTCAAGTATATATTTTTTTGAATGATAAAAAACTTTACGACACACCCTTAACATATCTATTAACTCTAATAACATCATATACCAAATCCAAATTGTTTCGCCGCAACGCGCGAGAGCGTACTTTTTTTTTCTATCATATCATATATAAATACAATCTTTAATTAAAAAAGACCCTTAGAATATATTAAACTTACATAAATATTCTTTTAAGAATATGAATAAAACTCAAAAGTCACATACAACGGAAAATACGTTGTTGAAGATACATACTATCTTTGTTTGAGTTTTATTATTTAGCTCTAAGGCTGGACGGTAAAGATCAAAACTCACCTCGGTGAGTTTGAAGTGGCGTGTGGGTTGCTTCCCAGCCCCTAAAGTCACTTTAATTTTTTTTCTTTTGCTCGGTCACTTTGTGTTGAATCAGTGAGTTTCTCACCTAGGTGAGTTTCTTACTTTGGTGGCCCCAAAATTTCTCAACCGTTGCACATATAAAAAAACTTTCTTTTAAAAAAAACTCCGCTTTTTACCTATAAATATCCACTACTTCACCCATTTTTATACACAACTATACTTTTAAATTATACTAACTTTTACTCTATAAATTATACCCAAACAAAAATCTGATATGGCTTGTTCACTTTCACACATCATCGATGAAATCCAAGCTTTGGTTTACAAATTAATGGACGAAGATAAAGCTCGTCAAAGAATGCTTATGGACTTAGACGTGCAATTTGACGATGCATGCACAGCTAAAGATGATTTGAGACAAGCATACGAGAAATGCAATGATATTCCACAAGAGAGCCGTGCTTTGATCGACACTTTTTTGAAACAAGAATCTGATAAAGATTGCGAGAGGAATCTTTCTCTTTTTAAAAAGGCGGCAAAGATAGAAAAACAAATCGAGATTAAATATGTTTGGATATGGAAAAATATAATTAGGAACATTATGTTTTAAATTTCGTATTGTATTTATAAATATGGTATTGTATTTTTAAATTCCGTATTGTATTTTTGAATTCTGTATTCTAGTTTAAAATTACAACGACTACTTTTCATTTTCGCACTATAAATACCAACTTCTTTCATCATTTTTTTCACACATTCAAACAACAGTTCACTATGTCTAATAAGAAAACTACCCAAACCAATCTCCCGACACCTAAAAAACTAACTGAAGCAATCCCCCAACAACCTTACACAACCTGTAGGATCGATGTACTCTAATATGTTGAAGCTTTAGCTTGTAGAGGATATTACTACCTTGAATAAATCCAAGATAATAACTATGAAACGTTGACACTGAATACTATCAACTATGCGGAATCTAATTGATAATATTAAGAAGAACACACAGCAATAATCAAAAGATTACTTTTATTATCACACCTTGAACCTGCCTAACTTTGCAGATTCCTAAACACTAATAATACTAATCGCTAACACTTCTTCTAAGACTCGTACTCGTACCTAACTATGCCTTCCAAGGGGTCCTTTTATAGACATCAAGGATTAACCCTATTAGGCTTACAACCTGCCATGCTTATCTTCTCCTAATACAACTCGTCATGTATATCTTCTCCTAGTACAATCCTTCTAAAACTCTAAAACTGTTATAAGCAGTACTTTGATATTGCTAACAGTACTTTTCTATAACTAACAGTACTTTAACATAATGAACAGTACTTTAATATCACTAACAGTACTTTGTTATCTGCCAGCAGTACTTTACAATATTTCCTAACAATCCTCCCCTAACTTGATGTTAACTTGCTTAACTTCAAGTTTTCTTCAGTTTAAAACTTCTTATTGAAATCTTCTTCCATGCACAGCTTGTATCTTCATCTTGATTAGTATTCAGATCAGTTGAATATTCAAACATACCTTTTTCTTGTTTAGCCTTCACCTCTACAGATCTTTGAAGTCTTGATAACACTTTCACTCTTTAATGTAAAGATATGTCTGAGTATTTGTGATCTTTAAATCTTTGTCAGCAACAATCACTCATCTTGAATCAAATCTTCAACAGCAACTGGCCACCACAGGAACATAAATGGATTTTATGAGCCTTTACCAAGTAGCCATCCACTCTTGGGCTAGTCAGTCCATTGGTACCTAGAAAAGGTAAGCTCCATGGAGGACTGAAACCATTTCAACTACTCAGAACGTGAATCCTAGGTGAGTTGAAAACCTGAATAGTTTCTGGTAAACTATCACAACCAAGAACGGATTTGTCATGTCTTTACCTGTAGCCGTTTGCTCAGGACTAGTCAACTCTCAGTAATTTAAACATTGGTGAGTTGAGAACCATATAGTTTGGAGCAAACTATTAAAGCTATCAACGGATTTGAGTTCTCTTTACCAAAAGCCGTTTGCTCTGGAGTAGTCAATACTTCAGTGCAATACCATGGTGTATTGAGCACCGTACACTTTTTGGTAAACTGTCAACCATCAACAGATTTGAGATGTCTTTACCAAAACTGTTTGATTTGGACTAGCCAATTCTTATGTCTGCTAGACATGGTGAATTGATTACCATTTGCTGTGTGGTGGTTAACCAACACTCAATCCCTTAAAACAGTTTTATTTTCCTTCAATCATTTGTGCCTTAAACCTTTTTGCACATTTAAAACTATTTATTCATCAAATCATTTTGTTTTACTCTTTTATCAAAAATCAATTAAGCTGACAGTACTTTCCAACAAAGTACTTCTAGTACTTATCTTTCTCATTTATCAAAAACATAAGTTAATTTTATTAAAAACATATTTGATAAATTAGATACCATACCAGAATCATTCTTCTTCTCTTTCCAAATCCTCCTTTTGCTTTATCACAAATCTTATTACATTCAAAGCATCCCCTGTTTCCTCTTGAACTTCTAACTTATGCTCTAACATTCTTTGCATAAGCTCTCTTGTAAGTGGATACCTTTGTTCTACCAACATATGTATCATAGTCCCATTCTCTAGTTCCAGTATATGCACCCCTGTGGACTCATACAATCTCCATCTTATGATTTCCCATTCAGTCTGATTTCTCCACAGTTCATCATCACTTTCTTCGGTTGTTTCCATCATAGTTGTTAGATCTCCATGTAATATCAAACCTAAGCCAGTTGGAGGAATATGTTCATAGTACTCTATCACCAATCTATGCAAGTGATGCAAGTCTTGTCTGTCCAATATATGCAAAACTTCATTGAGAGTGTTGAATGCTCTTATATGCCCATTGGCTCTTTGAACAGCAATATATTCCCCTTCAGGTGATTGAACAATCGAAAATCTTGAGATCAAAGAACGTTGTTCCATAACTTCTACATCTTGTGCACTATCACCTTCAAAATCCACAACCTTTAGAAAATCCTTAAGCTCATCATCTGACTTTTGTATTTTTCTCTTTTTGATTATCCTTGATGACTTCATCTTTCTAATGGTACCTTTTCTCTTCACCTTTCACCATCACCCAAGTTTTTCCATACGGGACCATCAAGTTATCTTAACCCGATGGTCCAAACTTTAAGGTGAATGGTCATCGTGTGAAGCATTACTTCAGAGGGGACATACCATCCAAGGTAGTCCCAGATCTCCAAACTTTCCCTAAGGACAACTAAATGCAGGGATCGAGTCAAGCTATGTGACTCGGTTACCAAAAACAAAGCGCTTCGTGGGAGGCACCCCATGCTTATCCATCTATCTTCTTTCTTATTTTTAATGTGATGTGCTTGTACTCTTCTGATTCTTGTTGTTTGTGCTTGTGATTGTTTGTAGGATTGACCCAAATTGTTGAAGACTCTCGTGTTTGGTTTTTTGTCCCGGTTCACTCGAGCTTCCTAGCCTTTGCTTGCCATTAGTTTGGGAAAATCTAATATCCTAGATTTTTATCGACTAACATCATCTTTTAGCATACTTGACAAAGGATTATGATTTTTTATTATCTTTCTCCATGCTCGGATTATGCATTCGACTTTTTGAGTTCTAGTATGGGGTTTTGAGCCTTAGACTAGGAAACATTGAGGACAATGTTTAGTTTTAGTATGGGGTGGTATATCTTCGATATGATCTTACCTACCTTTTGTCCGGTGACTAACCATAACCCGTTTTCCCACAAAAATTTTAAAAAATTTTTATATAAAAAAATGTGAAAAAATATAAAAAGTTAGTTGAAAAATAAGTGATTTGACTCGGAATGTTAGGCTTTCCGTTGGTGTAGCAAAAGTAAATTTTTATCCCGACAGGTATTTATATCTTAGCTTTCTTTTTAACGTATATAGATTTGGAATTTTGCTATCTTTCTATACAAGGGAGCTATAAAAGCAAGTCTAGCTTAAAAAAAAGTCAGATTTTGCACGTTCCCATAATTTGATTTTAAATATGCGAAAGATCGATTTATTAGGACTAAGTATTCACGTGGTTTCTTCCTTAGAAATTTAAATTGTGAAGGACACAGAAGATGATAGAGGTGTATATAAGTTTTGATGTTAAACATAGAATGTTGGATTTCTTTAAGGTCATACGTGTTATTTGTTGCTTTTTCTCTATTAGATTGTTTCAACCCTTTATTTATAATTGTTTAATAAATATAGTTGTGCGGTTTTTTGGGTTAATAATTAGTGCATAGAAGTTTTCTTAATTTCCTTTATGATCAAGATGGTGTATCCATCTGGAATACTTAAATTTGGCATACTATTTTAAATAATTGTATCACATGAATAAATATTTTGCTTATCCCTTAAAGAGCCTTAGGGTAAATGGGGTAAGTTGAATTTAATAAGTGAAATTATAACCTTATTCATTCCTTAAAGAGCCTTAGTGTATATGGAATGGATATTGTTGCTTAATTTTTGTCTTGTTTGTACCTTAAGAGCCTTAAGGGTAATGTGGTGCAATAAGATTGGTCCATTTTATGTCTTAAGAGCTAGGGTCTATGACATGAAGGGTACCTTGCTTAAGTATCCTAATAAAAGCAAATCAGTTCGCCTCGATGGGGACTTATTTTGATGAATTTGATTTCTTTTGAAGGGGGTTAGGAACAATTATTGCGTCTTTACCGTTACCCTTTATTTTTGGAATAAATAAGTATCGGAATAAAGTATTAAAGAGCCTTCGGGTATATGAGTTAAATAAAATCTTGAAATACAAATTAGGGAAATAGAGAGGAAAAGTAAGTACACAATTAACTTTTAGGTAGTGTTAGCATAATAACTGTAATTTACAATGATCTTTGTTTGTTGTTTATGCTTGCTTGGAGAAGTGAAAGTCTAGGGGCGATTGAATTTATCTATTTGGACACTTTTTGTGCTTTTTGTTCCGTGATCCTAAAAGTTATCAATGAATAATGAAAGCAATACATTATGTTCACATGAATAAGTTTGTGTAGTTGGAAAATAACGGAAAATCATAAAAATGAAACAAAATTGGTAAAATAGGAAAATCGGGGTGTGGTGTTTTTAAAACTTGTGATTTCTTAAACTTTCCCCACAAAAGGCTTGCTTACTTTTCAAAGGATTAGTTTGGGGAGGTTTTGGAATATTTGGTTTTAGAGCATATAACATTGCGTGAGAACACGACAATCATTTAGTTTGGGGAATTTTGATATGTGAGAAATCACATATCCATTTTATACCAAAAATGACCCTAAAAAGATGAAAAGTGAACATATTTTGCTTGTATATTGTGCATTTTGTCTTTTGTGATGTGTAGGTACGGATATTGCAAAAATCACAAGAAAAAAGCCAAAAACCAGGCAAAAACAAACACGAGAATGGAAAGAGTACACAAGAGCCGAGAGTTTTTAGCAAAAGTCAACCAAAGTCAACATTGGTCAACTCATAAGATGATAAAACCTTCAAATTACCAATAGGACCCTTATTGTTAAATCCATTTTCACCAAAAATCTAAAAGTGAATAACACCGTTAGTCTTTTACCACTTAGGGACTAATGGTCGTTAAGTGTTTATTAACACTAAAAACCCTAAACCTTTACCTAAGCCCAAACCAAAACCCACGGCCCAAACCCTTTATAAACAAGCCCAAGTCAAATAACCCGGTCAAACAGTCAAACGAATCAATAAGAAAGAAAAAGGGCGCGTAATTTGGTTTTACTGTTTATCCATCGTCCCCAAATTTACCCAGCACCTAATTTAACCTCAATTAAATGAAATTAACTCGTGGCATCTAAGATTCGGGTACTATGCTCCAGCTCAGCAATGAATTACATCATCAAAGCCAATGATTGGCCAAGCTTACACCATCTGACAATATGAAATGGCACGTGTACATCAAAGAAACACACCTAAATGGGAAATTTACACTGAAAACAATGCAAAAGAAACACAAAGGCTCCAAAGAGTTGGGATTGCCATGCTGGCAATCCGTGTGCTATACTCTCATCCAAAGGCTACAAATCGAGATCTAATGATTGGAAGAAATAAAGGGTCAAGATCAAAGCAAAGGGAGCGCGTCTTAAAGAGCCTAGAACCTTCACTCTTGCCCTATAAATAGGAGGCCTCACTCACTCACATGGAGAATCGAGGAGTAGTGTAGTAATTTTAGCTATAGCTTTAGCTTATTGTCATTAAGTTGTTTTCAACTTATTGTAATGTTTTCTTAGTGTAATTTCATTTAAAAGCTTTGTAACTTTGCTCATTATCAATAAAAACTTAGTCTCGTTTTCTTTATGCTTTAATCCTATTTTTACTTAAATGCATTATGGTTTGATAAAAGATCTTTTTACTCATATAAGCTCAATAAGTTATCATTTATACTCATAAGCTAGCTATATTCTTAGTTAAGCCCTTAAAAGCTTAACTGAACTTAATAACTCTAAAATCCACTCTAAAATTACCACAGCTTAAAATGGAAGGGAAGCCAGATCAGGATGGGCTTCCAAGACACACCAGCTTATCCTAGGATAAGCTGGAGCTTGTTGATTAGCTCACAAGAGCATTTAAGAGCCTTGTTTGGTGCAGAGGCTTTTGTAAGTCCTAACTTCCTCCCTTTAAGTTTACTTTTGCAACTTAGCTTAATTATGCTTATTATTAGCTTATAGCTGTTTAGATTAGTTTTATATTGCTTATTATTGTAGTTTGATGCTTATTGTGTTAAGTTTTTAATATCAATCTTAGTTTTCATATTCTAGTTATAAAAACAGTTAAAATTTAAAAAATAGTAGCATAGTTAGTAGCTTATAATACTTGCTTATTTGATTGCTGAATTTTGCTCAATAGGTCTTTTATAAGCTGTCTAATATCTGGTATTCTGGGTTTTAATCTTAAATCTAAGTTTCATAAGCTTAAAATGAGTTTCTATAGTAAAAAGGGGTGTTTGGCACAAGGCAGTACTAACTTAAGTTAGTACTGCCAAAGGTCATTTAGTCCTTTAGATTGATTTTAATCTTGACTTTTAAGTTTATAAGTTAGGATTTAAGAGCTTTGTTAGGTTAAATCAAGTTCTTATCAAGTTTGTTAGTTAGTTGTAGAATCTGAGGTCATAACTCAGATCCATAAGCTCTTGAGCCTTTGATTGTTTCTAGTAGTTATTTTTAGTTTACTTGCTGTTGTTTTAGTGTTTTTAAGTTGTAGAAATAAGTTTAAAGAATTGACCTCAAAATTGTTTTGTGTTTTGGTCATAGTGTGTACATTTGTATTCAGATAGCTTAAAAGACCAAAACTGCCATTTTCAAGATGAAAAATTCAGTATTTAAAGTAGGAGATTAGGGCTTAAAATTTGGAGCAAAAGTAAATTTAGGCCTATTAGTTTATATTAGGGCTTAATTTTAGCCTTAAATAGACTTAATTAGTCATTTGTTTTTGGTCTGCAAATCTTACTTTGTCATTTTCATTAAGTTTTGAAAAAACCAAAAAAAAATTAGTTAGTCTGTCTGCAACACCTTTTTCAATTAGCTTTTTCTTTGATCATTTGATTTTTAAAATAGTTTTTAAAAGATGTTTCAAGTAGCTTAAAGGTCAAATTTTAAGCTAGTTCTAGTCATTTTATCATAAGGATCCATTTGCTTATTGAAAATTAAGCTCAAAGTAGCTTGTTTGTCTGTTTTGCAAACAGTTTTTCACAAAAGTGCTTAATTGAGTTTTTGAGCTTTTGGTTTGCTCTTGTTGCTTCATTCATGCTCTTATCTTCTTATTAGATTAGTTATAGATAGCCTTAGCTCATTTTGTTCTTAGTTTAGCCTATTCTAGCTTATTGTTTGTTAAAGTTTAAAGCAAAAAGCCAAAAGCATTCTAAGTGTGTTCTGTCAAGTTAATAAGCTGTTTTCTAGCTTATTTTAGATTTTCAAAAAGTTTTCTTTTACAAAAGTTGTTCATTTATAGCTGTTTTATAAATTTGTTTAAAAAGTTTTGAAAAATAAAAAAAATTAGCAAAAAGTTAAGCCATGGGGTTCAAACCCATGACCTAACCTTTAACACATACTCGTCCCACAACACACACACTCAAACCACCAGCACCAGTAGGGCTATCTGTTATGATAGCCCTACATTAATTTTATATACACGTTTTTATTTTCCCTTTTATTAAATAAGTCGTAGCTTATCATAGAGCTTTTAGGGGCTTATTTGGCCAGCTTATTTTGAGTTAGTATTTTTATAAAATCAGTCCTAACTTTTTACACTTTTAGTAATTTTCCTAGAATTTTTAGGATTAATTTTGTATTTTTAAATCATTTTCTTTTATTAAAAAACATTAAAAAATAATACAAATAGGAAAAAATAAAAAAAATGTCTTTTTCTAAAAATTTTCTTTTGTCATTTAGGTCTTATAGAATTTAAATTTTGCTTTAGTAGGGTTAAAATTTAAGAATTTCATTTTTTAAAGGATCGATTTGTTCTGCTCTCGTTCTTTTCATTTTTAACTTTAAGTACACTCGGTTTAGAATCTCCTTAGCTTTTTCTTATAAGTTAGTAAATTAGGATTAGGAAAAGTTAGAAAAAAATCATTTTAGGTTTAATTTTTGATAACTTAGGTTTTATTTGTCGCATTTTCTTTAATTCCTGTTATTGTTTAATGCTAATTTGCTTAATTGTTTAGTCGTTTATTTACTTTTATATGTTTTATGTATTTTTAATTAGTAGATATAGAAAAACAAATTCAAAAAGTTTGAAACCATTCAAATTATTGTCCAAATAAAGACGGAGTTTCAATTTCATAATTCTTGGGGTATAAACGACCCGGTGAACACTTACCGGTTAAACGTACAATATTTTCGTGTGAATTTTCATATTACCTTTGTCCTCAAGGGTAGTTTTGGAAATTCAATACTTTAGTATTATACGTATACTATTTGAGATCGTATCACTAACTATAACTAACAGTACTAACTATTACAACTAGCAGTACTAACGACTTAGTCTATATTCTTCAATCTTCAATAGTAGCACAAATCTTCAATAGCAGTACTAAGTCCATCAGCAGTATTAACTTGTAGAAGCTCTTAATTCCTAACAATCCTCTTCTAAACTTGTGATTTATCTCCAAATCATTAATTTTCTTGAATTATAGCTTTTTGACTCTTAGAGGATTCTTCCAAATACTTCAGCTTCTTGGTTTATTGGCTTCTCTGAAGATCTTCATAACTAGGTCTCTTGCCATCTCAGTATCTTCTTCTACTTGTAACCTTCTGCTTAGCATCAATCCCATAAGTATAGTTGACAATGGATAATCTTTTTCTGTCAGCATATAAATTTCATGTCCTCTTGTTGAAGATACATGATGTACTCCACATGAACCATACAGTCTCCATGTCAAAGGATCATGCATATATCTTTGTAGCTTCCACATCACATCATCTTTATCTGGTTCAAACAGTCTATTTAATTCAACCCATAAAGCTCTTTCCATATCTTCAGTAGGTTCTGCTGATTGAAAGCTTCTTTTAACTAAGCTCCATAATGTATCAAGGTCTTCTCTGTCAAATCCTATTAGCATATCTTCAAACCCTTGATATGCCTCTGTGATGTTTCTAACCCTGATAATCTTCCAATATTTTCTTGATCCTTTAGTATGAATTTCCCAATCAATAATAGGATACTTAACTTGTAATGCTTCTGCCTTAGCTTCTTCTACTGGAATTATCTCCAACATCTTCTTAAGTTCTTCTTCAGATAATTCTTTTAGTTTTTCAGTTGGTTGTTCTTGAATAGGTTCTGATCTTGAAGCTTCAGCTGTCCTTACCTTCTTAAAACTTTCTTGAAGTAGTGTCTCTTCTGCAACTCTCTGTGTCTTTGTCTTCTCAACTTTAGTATCCTTTTTAAACAAAGTTTGTAGCTTCCTATACTCTTCTTAAAACATGGGTCTGATATCTTCATAACTCATTCCTTTGAAGTAATTCAACTTGTATCCAGCCATGTTCTTCAAGTAGATCATCATATTCTTCCTTGCTTGAGCTACTGAGACTAGTTTCTTCTTGAGTGTCTGATATCTTTTGATAGTGTCTGACTGTCTTTCTTGAATTTGTTCAGCAACAATGTTCCAGTCAATATTATCAAAAACTTCTCTTTCATCTAACTATTTTTTTAACTCTAGAGCTTTTGCAAAGTCAATCCTTTCCTGTTCTTTCCTTGCTGCAGCTTTTGCCTTTTCTTCCTCATTTAGCTTCTGAGCTAATCTTTCATCAGTACACAAAATTTCCTCAGCAGTACTAAAAAGACCTCCAGCAGTACTAACTGTTGAACTGTCAGTACTTCTTCTTCTTCTATCATAAGTCTTTACTCTTTCTCTGGATGCCTCTGGAAGGATCTTGCTGCAATGGAACATCTTATAGAACTCAGATAAGTATCTTGGCTTTGTTCTTCACTTTGTGGAACTTTTTGTTGGTGTTAATCTGCTGATGTATATCCGTCTGATCTAATTCTTACTCAAATCACTTAATTATGGTATTCATCTCTTATATTTGTCTTTTGTTCATTCCTCCCTGTTTGGATGGATCCTCCAAAACCAAATCTCTTCTTCATCAGAAATTAACCAGCTGTTGCCTTCTCCTTTTAGTGTTGTCTGTGCTTATCTTCTAAGTGTTTGACTGGTATGTGGCTTAAACTACACTATACTTTTTTTCCATTAAAACGGACTTATATTGACCAAAAACAGACAAAAACTGCAAAAGTATATTTTGTTTTTAAATTTTGTGTGGTGCTGGAAAAGGATATCACACTTAAAAGACTGAAAACAGAGCTAAAATGAACAAAACAGGCACAAGAATGGAAAAGAGTGGAATGCAAAGCCCAAAATCAAAAGGCAAAGGACCAGAAAAGTCAAATTAAAAGTCATACTCAACAAATTAACAGTCAAAACCGAACGCTGTATTTGAAGAATACTATTTAGATGCAATCTCAACCCATCGATGGGCACGGAAAGCACCCAATAGTAGATTTATGTTGAATGTGAAGTCCAATAATGGGCTCTACAATAAGACAACAGCCCATTGTGTGCAATGACAAAGACTATGAAGACTTTGAAAAGCCCTATACTAGCCCACTTGTACAGACGATTCGCAGACATTGTACACTCAAAAACCACCCTGAACCTTATTGGCCCAGATACACCCAGTTGGGACCAATTTACATAATCCCAAGCCCAATGTAAGCCCAATACTTTCTTTTTTAAAACATAGGGGACTTAAAAAATGTAAATTTTAAAAAACATGTTTTATAAAAGAAAATGAATATAGTAAAGATAGGGGACTGAATTTGTAATTGTACAATATTGTTTATCCCTTTAAATGGTTAGGGTGAAAAACTGACATTATTAAACCTTCCCTATCTTTGTTCTTAATAAAAACACAAGGGATGTTTGTGAATATTCTTAAACTTGCAGTTTATAACTGAAAACAAAAGATAAACAAAAGTATGAATATAAGATGTATCCCGAGGGGTTTTCTTTTTTGGACACTTGAATCTTTCAAAAAAACTGTTAACCTATAAACGACCCCTTCTCAAACACCTTCGCCACCTCCTCAATTCCTCAATATCACCTGATACCACCCAATCATTTACCCAACCCCCTATAACCGGTTTAATCCATTCCCACACCCCACTAACAAGTTTTACAAGCCAAGTTGGCAATCCCCTTCAACCCAAGGAAAATCTATGGCCGAAATTGATCAAAAAGAAACACAACTCCAATCCTAGGGCTAGGATTGATGCTGAGGCTTCATACTCACACAAGAAACACAAAGACTCAAGCTTTGAAGACCTGAGACTTCTATAAATTGAAGAAACACAAAGCCGAAGAAAACTTGTTTTTTTTTACTAGTTTTTTTATTTAATTTTTAATTAGATTGTAATCTAAGCTTTTAGTTTGCTTTTTAAGTGTAATATTACTGTTTTTAAAAGATAAATTCAAATTTCGAAGTTAATTTTGAGTTTATTGATTTTCAATATTATTCATCTTTTAACTCTTTAATTCATTGTTAATCATAAAAAAAATTGAGTTTACTTGTTCTTTTAACCTGCTGTCACTAACATTAACCTACAGTAATTGTTTTTAGTAAATTCATAGTTAAAGATGGTTTTTCACTTACTTATGGCGGGTGTTTGCTTAGCTGCCCAATAGGGTCATTTGGTGTTTGGTATGGGTCAATAAGACTCTCAGCCAAAGTGGCTGAGTGTATGTGTTTGACCCTTACCAAACACCAAATGACCCATATTGGCAGCTTAGCTATGCCAAACACCCCTTAAGTTAGTGAAAATACCTTTTAACTGATTTTACTAAAAACTATTAATGTAGGTTATTATTAGTGACAGCTGGGTTAAAAAGAAACAATTTAAACTCAATTTTTTTTTATGATTAAAAATGACTTATAGTGTTAAAAGATGATATATTGAAAATCAATAAAAACTTCAAAATTTAAACTTCGAAAATTTGAAATCTTATCTTTAAAAAACAGGGAATTTACACTTAAAAAGCAAACTAAAAGCTTAGATTACAATCTAATTTAAAATTAAAAAAAAAAAAAACTAGTAAAAAAAACAAATTTTCTTCGGCTTTGTGTTTCTTCAATTTATAGAAGTCTCAGGTCTTCAAAGCTTGAGTCTTTGTGTTTCTTGTGTGAGTTGATGCCTCAGCTTCAATCTAGCATTGGATTGGCGAGTTGTGTTTTTTTTGGATCAATTTCGGCCATAGATTTCTGGGTTGAGGGGGATTGCCAACTTGGCTTTGTAAAACTTGTTAGTGGGGCGTCGGAATGGTAATATTTTTTTTTTTTTTATTCATTTGTTATCTTTTTTTTTTTTTCTTTTTTTTTTTTTTTTTTTTTTTTTTTTTATTTTTATTTTTCTTTTTATTATTTTCTTTATTTTTTTTTTTTTTATTTTTAATTTCTTATTATTTTTTTTTTTTTTTTTTTTTTTTTTTTTTTTTTTATTTTTTATTTTTTTTTTTTTTTTTTTTTTTTTTTTTTTCTTTGTTTTTTTTTTTTAAATCGGGTTATTGAGGGGTTGGTAAAAGATTGGGTGGTATCAGTGATATTGGAGGGATTGAGGAGGTAGGTGGCGGGAAGGTTTTTGAGAAGGGAGGGTGTATTGGTTAACTGGTTTTTGAAATTTCTAGTGCCCAAAAAGAACCCCTTCGGTTTTCATCTTATTCATTCTCTTGTTTCTTTTGTTTCAAGTTATAAACAAGTTTAAGAATAGTCACCAAACAGCCTTGTGTTTTTATTAAAACAAAGATAGGAATGGTTTTAAATATGGCAGTTCAGCCCTTACCATTTTAAACGGAGGAAAAAATTTGTACAATTACAAATTCAAGATCCCTTTCTTTACTATTTTCATTTTTTCTTTTTATAAAACTTGTTTAAAATTTATCATTTTTAGTCCCTATGTTTTTATAAAAAGAAAGTATTGGGGCTTACTTGGGCTTGGGTTATTTATTGGGCCCCACTTGGGTGTATCTGGGCCCAATAAGGTTAGGGGGGTTTTGTGTGTACAATGGCTGCGATTGGCTGTACAGGCTAGGATTTGGGCTTATCATAGTCTTCATAGTCTTTGTCATTTGCACACAAAATGGGTGTTGTCATTGATTGAGAGCCATTTGGTCTTCACTGTCTTCAATTTAATATACTATTAGCTTCCCGGCCCATCAGATGGGTTTGAGATTGCATCTAATAGTATTCTTCAATTACAGCTTCGGTTTGACTGTTAATTTGTTGAGTTGACTTTTAACTTTGACTTTTCTGGTCTTTGGCCTTTGATTTGGCTTTGCTTTTCCACTCTTTTCCATTCTGTGCCTGGTTCTGTCATTTTAGCTCTGTTTTCAGTCTTTTAGTGTGATATCCTTTTCCTGCACAACACAAATGTAAAACAAACATATCTTTGGCAGTTTTTGTCTGTTTTTGGTCATTTAAGTCCGTTTTTAATGGAAAAAGGTATGTGTATTTAAGCACATACCAGTCAAACACTTAGAAGATAAGCTCAGGTCAACCACTAAAAGGAGGAAGGCAAAGCTGGTTATTTCTGATGAAGAAGAGGATTTGGTTTTGGAGGATCCTTCCAAACAGGGGAGGATGACAAAGACAGAATATGAAGACGTTGAGACACATAATGAAGGATTTGAGTATGAATTAGATCAGACTGATATACTGCAGCAGATTACTCCAACAAAAGTTCCACAAAGTGAAGAACAAAGCCAAGAGACTTCTGAAGTTCAATTAGATGTTCTCAGTGCAGCCAAGATCCTTCCAGAGGCATCCAGAGAAAGAGTAAAGACTTATGATAGAAGAAGAAGAAGTACTGACAGTTCAACAGTTAGTACTGCTGGAGGTCTTTTTAGTACTGCTGAGGAAATTCTATGTACTGATGAAAGGTTAGCTCAGAAGCTAGATGAGGAAGAAAAGGCAAAAGCTACTGCAAGAAAAGAACAGGAAAGGATTGACTTTGAAAAGGCTCTAGAGTTACAAAATTAGTTGGATGAAAGGGAAGAATTTGATAATATTGACTGGAATATTGTTGCTGAACAAATTCAAGAAAGACAGTCAGACACTATCAAAAGATATCAGACACTCAAGAAGAAACTAGTCTCAGTAGCTCAAAGCACGGAAGTATATGATGAATTCTACTATGAGAACATGGGATGGATACATGTTGAATTACTTCAAAGGAATGAGTTATGAAGATATCAGACCCATGTTTTAAGAAGAGTATAGGAAGCTACAAACTTTGTTTAAAAAGGATACTAAAGTTGAGAAGACAAAGACACAGAGAGTTTGCAGAGAGACACTACTTCAAGAAAGTTTTTAGATCGGTGTAAGGACAGCTGAAGCTTCAAGATCAGAACCTATTCAAGAACAACCAACTGAAAAACTAAAAGAATTATCTGAAGAAGAACTTAAGAAGATGTTGGAGATAATTCCAGTAGAAGAAGCTAAGGCAGAAGCATTACAAGTTAAGTATCCTATTATTGATTGGGAAATTCATACTAAAGGATCAAGAAAATATTGGAAGATTATCAGGGTTAGAAACATCACAGAGGCATATCAAGGGTTTGAAGATATGCTCATAGGATTTGACAGAGAATACCTTGATACATTATGGAGCTTAGTTAAAAGAAGCTTTCAATCAGCAGAACCTACTGAAGATATGGAAAGAGCTTTATGGGTTGAATTAAATAGACTGTTTGAACCAGATAAAGATGATGTGATGTGGAAGCTACAAAGGTATATGCATGATCCTTTGACATGGAGGACTTGTATGGATTCATGTGGAAGTGACATATGTTATCTTCAACAGAGGACAGCAAATTTATATGCTGACAGAAAAAGATTATCCATTGTCAACTATAGTTATGGGATTGATGCTAAGCAAAAGGTTACAAGTAGAAGAAGATAGTGAGATGGCAAGAGACCTAGTTATGAAGATTCTTCTGAGATGCCAATATAAACCAAGAGCTGAAGTATTGGAAGAATCCTCTAAGAGTCAAAAAGGCTTTAATTCAAGAAAAATTGTAATGATTTGGAGATAAATCACAAGTTTAGAAGAGGATTGTTGGGAATTAAAAGCTTCTACAAGTTTATACTGCTGATGGACTTAGTACTGCTATTGAAGATTTGTGCTTACTATTGAAGATTGAAGATATAGACTAAGTAGATTAGTACTGCTAGTAGTAATAGTTAGTACTGTTTAGTTATAGTTAGGTTGATACATTCAATTAGTATACGTATTAATACAAAAGTATTGTAATGTTCCCATAAAACTTACCCTTGAGGACAAAGGTAATATGAAAATTCACACGAAATATTGGGGGTACGTTTTTTTAAAATAATATCCTGGTTAAGTGATTCACGGTTTTTCGGTTTTTTTATACCCCAAAGAATTATGAAATTGAAACTCATCTTTATTTGGACAATATTTTGATGTTTCAAACTTTTTGAATTTGTTTTTCTATATCTATAATTAAAAATACATAAACATAATAAAAGTAAATTAAACGAACTAAAACACAATTAAGCAAATTAGCATTAAAACAATAAAGGAATTAAAGAAAATGCGACTAAATAAACTAAGTTATCAAAAATTAAACCTAAAATGATTTTTTTCTAACTTTTCCTAATCCTAATTTACTAACTTATAAGAAAAAGCTAAGGAGATTCTAAACCGAGTGTACTTAAAGTTAAAAATGAAAAGAACGAGAGCAGGAATCAAATCCCGTTCTTTAAAAAATGAAATTCTTTAAATTTTAACCCTACTAAAGCAAATTTAAATTCTATAAGACCTAAATGACAAAAGAAAATTTTCAGAAAAAGAAATTTTTTTATTTTCTATTTGTATTATTTTTTAATGTTTTTTAATAAAAGAAAATGATTTAAAAATACAAAATTAATCCTAAAAATTCTAGGAAAATTACTAAAAGTGTAAAAAGTTATGACAGATTTTATCAAAATACTAGCTAAAAATAAGTGGCCAAATAAAGCCCCTAAAAGCTCTATGATAAGCTTACGCTTATTTAATAAAGGGGAAAAGAAAAACGTGTATAAAAGGTTAATGTAGGCTATCATAACAGATAGCCCTACTGGTGCTGATGGTTTGAGTGTGTGGTTTGTGAGACGTGTGTGTGTTAAAGGCTAGGTCATGGGTTCGAATCCATGGCCTAGCTTTTTGCTATTTTTTTATTTTTGAAAACTTTATTAAACAAATTTATAAAACAACTATAAATGAACAACTTTTGTAAACGAAATCTTTTTGAAAATCTAAAATAAGCTAGAAAACAGCTTATTAACTTGACAGAACACACTTAGAATGCTTTTGGCTTTTTGTTTTAAACTTTAACAAACAATAAGCTAGAATAGGCTAAACTAAGAACAAAATGAGCTAAGGCTAACTATAACTAATCTAATAAGCAGGTAAAAGCATGAATGAAGCAATAAGAACAAACCAAAAGCTCAAAAACTCAATTAAGCACTTTTGTGAAAAACTGTTTGCAAAACAGACAAACAAGCTATCTTGAGCTTAATTTTCAATAAGCAAATGGATCCTTATGATAAAATGACTAGAACTAGCTTAAACTTTGACCTTTAAGCTACTTGAAACAGCTTTTAAAAACTATTTTAAAAATCAAATGATCAAAGAAAAGCTAATTGAAAAAGGTGTTGCAGACAGACAAACTATTTTTTTTTTTGGTTTTTTCAAAACTTAATGAAAATGACAAAGTAAGATTTGCAGACCAAAAACAAATGACTAATTAAGCTTTTAAGCTAAAATAAGCCCTAATATAACTAGATTGGCCTAAAATTTACTTGTGCTCCAAATTTTAAGCCCTATCTCCTACTTTAACTATCTGAATTTTCATCTTGAAAATGGCAGTTTGGCCTTTTTAGCTATATGATGCAAATGACACACTTATGACCAAAACACAAAACCAATTGAGGCCTTTCTTTAAAACTTATTTCTACAACTTAAAAACACTAAAACAACAACAAGTAAACTAAAAATAACTACTAGAAATAATCAAAGGCTCAAGAGCTTATAGATCTGAGTTATGACCTCAGATTCTACAACTAACTAACAAACTTGATAAGAACTTGATTTAACCTAACAAAGCTCTTAAATCCTAACTTATAAACTTAGAAGTCAAGTTTAAAATCAATCCAAAGGACTAAATGACCTTTGGCAGTACTAACTTAAGTTAGTACTAACTTAAGTTAGTACTGCCTTGTGCCAAACACCCCTTTAAACTACAAAAACTCATTTTAAGCTTATGAAACTTAGGTTTAAGATTCAAACCTAGAATACCAGAAAATATATAGCTTAAAAAGGACCTATTGAGCAAAATTCTGTATCAAATAAAGCAAGTACTATAAGCTATAACTATGCTAAGATTTTTTGAATTTTAACTGTTTTTATAACTAGAATATGGAAACTAATATTGATATTAAAAACTTAACACAATAAGCATCAAACTAAAATAATAAGCAATATAAAACTAATCTAAACAACTATAAGCTAATAATAAGCAAAATTAAGCTAAGTTGCAAAAGTAAACTTAAAGGGAGGAAGTTAGGACTTACAAAGCTCTACACCAATACAAGGCTTTAAATGCTCTTGTGAGCTATTCAACAAGCTCCAGTTATCCTAGATAGCTGGCTGTGGTCTTGAAGATCATCCAGATTTGGGCTGACCCTTCCATTTTTATAAATGAGGTAATTTTGGATGTGGATTTTTGAGTTATTTAAGCTCACGTTCAGCTTTTTAGGGCCTTTTTAACTAAGAATATTGCTAGCTTATGAGTTATAAATGACAACTTATTGAGCTTATATGTAGTAAAAGAGCTTTTATCAATCCCATATGCATTTAAGTAAAAACTGGATTAAAGCATAGGAAAATGAAGACTAATTTAAATTTTTATTGTTAATCGAGCAAGTTACAAGCTTTTTTTAATGATTATTACACTAAGACAACATTAAATAAATTGAAACGGAATTCTCTTAATGACATTTAGCTAAGCTACAGCTAAAATTACTACATCTACTACTTGATTTCCATGTGAGTGGAGTGTGAGGCTCTATTATAGGGCAAGAGTGAAGGTTCTAGGCTCGTTAAGACGCGCTCCCTTTGCTTTGATCTTGGATCTTTATTTCTTCCAATCATTATAGCTCGATTTGTGGCCTTTGGATGAGAGTATAGCACACGGATTGCCAGCATGGCAATCCCAACTCTTTGGAGCCTTTGTGTTTCTTTTGCATTGTTTTCAGTGTAAATTTCCCATTTGAGTGTGCTTCTTTATAAGTCCACGTGCCATTCCATGTTGTCAGATGGTGTAAGCTTGGCCAATCATTGGCTTTGATGATGTAATTCATTGCTGAGCTGGAGCATAGTACTCGAATCTTAGATGCCACAAGTTAATTTTATTTAATGGGGTTTTTTTAAATTAAGGGGCTAGGTAAATTTTGGGGACGTGGATAAACAGTTAAAACAAATTACGCGCCCTTTTTCTTTCTTATTGATTCATTTGACTGTTTGACCGGGTTATTTGACTTGGGCTTGTTTATATAATAAAGGGTTTGGGCCGTTGGTTTTGGTTTGGGCTTAGGTAAAGGTTTAGGGTTTTTAGTGTTAATAAACACTTAACGACCGTTAGTCCCTAAGTGATAAAAGACTAACAGTGTTATTCACTTTTGGATTTTTTGGTTAAAAAAATAGATTTAACAATAAGGTCCTATTGGTAATTTGAAGGTTTTGTCATTTTGTGAGTTGACCATTGTTGACTTTTATTGGCTTTTGCTTGATAATTCCTGGTTTTTGTGTACTCTTTCCGTTCTCGTGTCTGTTTTTGCCTGGTTTTTGGCTCTGTTCTTGTGAATTTTTTGCAATATCTGTAACTACACATTACCAAAAGTCAAAATGCACAATTGATACAAGCCATAATATGTCTCACTTGTATATTTTTTAGGGTCATTTTTGGCATAAAATGGATATGTGATTTCTCACATATCAAAAATTCACACAAAACTAGTGAATTGCCGTGTCCTCACGCAATATTATATGCTCTAAAACCAAATACTCCAAAATCTCCCCAAACTAATCCTTTGAAAAGTAGCAAAGCCTTTTGTGGGGAAAGTTAAGAAATCACAAGTTTTAAAACACCCCGTTTTCCTATTTTTCCAATTTTGTTTTCATTTTTATGATTTTCGTAATTTCCAACTTACAACTTATTCATGTGTAACATAATGTATTGCTTTCATTATTCATTGATAACTTTTAGGATCACAGAACAAAAAGCACAAAAAGTGTCCAAATAGATAAATTCATCGTCCCTGACTTTCACTTCTCCAAGCCAAGCTTAAAAACAAGATCATTGTAAATTACAAGTTATGATGCTAACACTACTCATAAAAGTTAATTGTGTACTTACTTTTCCTCTCTTATTCCTAATTTTGTATTTCAAGATTTTATTTAACTCATATACCCGAAGGCTCTTTAATACTTTATTCCGATACTTATTTATTCCAAAAATAAAGGGTAACGGTAAAGACGCAATAATTAGTTCCTAACCCCCTTCAAAAGATCAAATGTCATCAAAATAAAGTCCACATCGAGGCGAACTGAATTTGGCTTTTATTAGGTTACTTAAGCAAGGTACCATTCATGTCATATACCCTTAGGCTCTTTAAGACATAAATGGACCAATCTTATTTGCACCATATACCCTAAGGCTCTTAAGGTACAAACAAGACAAAAATTAAGCAACAATATCCATTCCATATACACTAAGGCTCTTTAAGGAATGAATAAGGCTATAAATTTCATTATTAAATTAAACCTTACACCATTTACCCTAAGGACTCTTTAAGGGATATGCATAATATTTATTCATGTGAAACACTCTATAGTAGCAATTAAAGTAGTCTCTGATGTATACTCATCTTGATCATAAAGGAACTTAAGAAAACTTCTATGAACTAATTATTAACCAAAAAAACCGCACAACTTTATTTATTAAACAATTATATATAAAGGTGAAACAAGCTAATAGGAGAAAAAGCAACAAATTACACGTCTTGTGCCTTAAGAAATCCAATATTCTATTGTTTTACATCAAAACTTATTTTCTTAATCTACATCTCTTGTCACTTCACATTTTAAAATTTCTAAGGAAGAATCGTGTATTCTTAGCCTAATAAATCGGAATCTTAGATATTTAAAAATCATTATGGGACTTGCAAAATCATTGACTTTTTTATGCTAGACTTGCTTTTTTATAGCTTCCTTGTATAAAAGATTAGCAAAATTCAATCTATATACGTTAAAAAGAAAGCTAAGATATAAAACCGGTCGGGTTAAAATTTACTTTTGTTCTCACCAACGGAAAGCCTACATTCGTGTCAAATCACTTATTTTTATCAACTAACTTTTTATATTTTTCATCATTTTTTATATATAAAATTTTAAAATTTTTGTGGGAAAACGGGGTATGTGAGAACAACGGACAAAAGGTAGGTAAGATCATATCGAAGATATAACACCCCTTTACCTAAAACATAAACATTGTCCTTCAATGTTTCCTGTCTAAGGTCTCAAAAACCCCATACAGAACTCAAAAATGTTCGAATGGCTTAATCCGAGCATGGAAAGTATTATAATAAATCTTAAGCCGTTTTCAAGTATGTAAAGATAGATGTTAGTCGATAAAAAATCTAGGATATAGATTTCCCAATCTTATTGGCAAGCAAAGGCTAGGAAGCTCGACGTAACCGGGACAACAAACCAAACACGGAGTGCTTTCAACAATTTGGGTCAATCCTACAACAATCCAAGCACAAACAACAAGAATCAGAAGGTCGAAAGATACAAGCACATCACATTAAATATAACGAAAAGAAGATAGATGGATAGCATGGGGGGTGCCTCCACGAAAGGCGCTTTGTTTTTGGAAAAACGAGTCACATAGCTTGACTCGATCCACGCATTTAGTTTCCTTAGGGAACCAGTTTGGGAGATCTGGGGACTACCTTGGATGGTATGTCCCCTATGATGTAATGCTTCACACGATGACACATTCACCCTTAAGTTTGGAACCATGGGTAAGATAACTGGATGGTCACGTATGGAAAAAACTTTGGTGATGGTTGATGAAAGGTTTTCCGAAACCAACGGGTTTTATGCTTTCTCGAGAATATCTTTAGACTAGAATTGAAGAGTAAAACTCGATCACTAACATTGAAAATGCGGTCTTTGATCTTAGAGTCGTGAGGCTTCTTTGTCCTCTCTTTATATTAATAGAATTCTCGTAAGTGATCACGTAGTATTAGGTTCATTAAAGTTGAAAGTTACGGTGATCGCCAGCGGGTTTTAAGATCATAAGTAGCATGTTTTAAGGCCCATTATGCTTTATGTTCTAATCGATAGGTAAATGACAAGAACTTCCATACACGCGCTTGTAAGGCGTACATATCGTTCGGTTGTTTTGAAGCGGTAAGGAAGATGCCATTAAAGCGGTCATCTAGCCTATCGGACCATGAGGCACGGTTTTCACCAACTGTCCTCTCAAGAATACGTTTCAAGCCTCGATTGGAAACCTCCACTTGTCCACTCGTTTGAGGGTGATAAGCGGTAACAAGACGATGAGTGACCCCATACTTAAACATTACTTTAGCAAATTGATCTATACAAAAGAATGGGCCCACGATCGCTTTATAATAGCTCTAGGTGTTTCGGAATCGGGCGAAATGAGATTTTAAAAAACTTAACTACAACTCGGCATCATTTGTGGGGAGCGTCTTCGCTTCTACCCACTTTTTAATGATAGTTCAACGGCTCACGGAGGATGTATTTATTCCCTCGTGATGACGGGAATGGACCCATAAAATCGATACCCCATACATCAAATATTTCACAAACTTGAATAGCATTTTGAGGTACTTCATCTCTTTGTGAAATTTTTCCTTATCATTATCATGTATCACAAGATTTGATCATAGTATCGGCATCTCGATATATGGTCGGCCAAAAGAAACCGGCATTAAATACTCTCTTAGCGGTGAGATTGGTACTATGATGGCCAACGTGGGTCCTGCATGGACAATCTTTGAGGTATATCAAAGCATCTTGGCCATGCACACACCGTCAATGATTTGATCCGCATAACTCGAAAAAAGGTATGGGATCGTCCCAAAAGTAATGTTTAACGTTAAAGAATTTCTTTTATGTTGGGACAGACATCCCTTTGACGATTGACAATTCCAGCATTGGTATTTTGATATATTCGGGCTTACCATGGGGTACTTCCTCGAAGATATCTTTTCCATAGAGTCTCCAAGGAAAATTTTTAATTTATGTCTTTATTTTCTACACATCCTTATGAGGATCTCTAGTCTAGATAATTGATCCGCCGAGGGGGAATTGTCAATTCCTTTTTTACCGGATAGTTGATATCAAATTCTTGTAGGGGGAGAAACCCTCAGGAGCTACCCTCGGCTTGGCAACTTGTTTTTTTTAATAATGGTATTTTTAGAGCGGAGTGTTTCCGTTTACTCATATGCATTTAGGATATTAAAAACAACGATTTGGCCTAATAACTTTTCAAAAACTTTTCTCTACGGCAAGCATTTCTATTTTCCCTCGTGGTGTAATGATTTTTGAGCTTCGGTAATTGTCTTAACTAAGCATAATGTATAAGCTGAAAATGATTCACCTTTTCGTGGTCCCCATTTCCAACATTCGAGATTATATACTAGCATCCACTCAATTAGTTCGAACGGTAGGTTCAATCGGGGACATCCTATGATCGGAAGTTCGGTATATGCTTTTTAAGAGTCTCAAAAGTATCAATACAATCCTTAGAAAACACAAACGGTGTTTCCTTCTTAAGAAGGTGAGTCATAGGTCTAGTGTTAGGAAATATTGTAAAGTACTGCTGGTAGATAACAAAGTACTGTTAGTGATATTAAAGTACCGCTCATTATGTTAAAGTACTGTTAGTTATAGAAAAGTACTGTTAGTGATATCAAAGTACTGCTTATAACAGTTTTAGAGTTTTAGAAGGATTGTACTAGGAGAAGATATACATGACGAGTTGTATTAGGAGAAGATAAGCATGGCAGGTTTGTAAGCCCAATAGGGTTATCCTTGAAGTCTATAAAAGGACCCCTTGGAAGGCATAGTTAGGTATGAAAACGAGAACAAGTACGAGTCTTAGAAGAAGTATTAGTGATTAGTATTATTAGTGTTTAGGAATCTGCAAAGTTAGGCAGGTTCAAGGTGTGATAATAAAAGTAATCTTTTGATTATTGCTGTTGTGTTCTCCCCCCCCTCTTAATTTTTACCTATTAGATTCCGCATAGTTGATACGTATTCTAGTCGTTTGCAATTTCATAGTTATTATCTTGGATTTATTCAAGGTAGTAATATCCTTTACAAGTTAAAGGTTCAACATATTAGAGTACATCGATCCTACAAGTGGTATCAGAGCTTGTGAGGAAACTCTGATTAAGAAGAACTTTGAACATCCGATATCTTTGCAAACACTAAGATTGTCTGAAGCTGATAACCCCTCCTGCCTCATCATGTCACTGACTACGAATTCCAATCTCAAGAAGGGTGAGTGAATATGAACTATGGTGCATGAAGATGAGGACAATATATTGAATTCTGAACATATTCTATGGGATATAATCACATGGTGGACACAGGCTAACAACAGAAACCAACTTCTTACCTCAGGTTCATCCTTCTGCACAAAAACTTCATTTGTTGTCAATGCACATGGAAGAAACAATGAGTAAGCTCTTAACATACGCTCTCTGCAATACCAGATAGACATCTCTTGAGCTTCCATTGATGCTCGGATGCCAAGAGTTTGTGGTGTACTATAAAAGCAAAGATTTAGACGGTAATAAGGACATCTAAGAGATGCAGAAGATCTCTTGAAATACAACTAGTTTGAGACCTTTATTGTTGGGCCAGTGAGAAGCTAGACTCAGCATACGACAGATTTCCAGAACATTAGTTAAGTTGCTAGAGTTGTATGATGCTCAAGGTATCTGTGAAGATGCTAATTTAAACATTTCTAGAAGTTTCTACATCTGTGTCGGCATGTGGTTGCTACAATGATTAGAGACAACCTGGATTAGATGAATCTGGACATTGATGATCTTTGTAACAACCTGAAGGTGTTCATGAGCTTGAGTGAAGGGTGCTTCAAGTTCTAATTCACAAAGTATTTCTTTTATGTCTGCTGAAATCAAAGCGTACTTACTAGTTTGGACCAAAGTACTGCTAATGATTATTCTGAAATCATACACCAATAGGGTTTTGTCAGGCTTCAACATGCAAGTGAAAGAAACTCTCAACTCTTCTTCACTCAGATGAATATCATATGTTCTTTCTTTTGCTCAAATTGATTCTTAGGCCTGAAATCTTAATTGATGAAGAACTTGCTGCAAATTGATGATGATGCTTATGGTAGAAATTATCATCAGAGGCAAGTAGCAATGACTAACTGAAAGTATAAGGAAAAGTTCTCATGAGAAAAGACAGGAAGGACCCATCGACCTCAGCCTAAAAAATGGAATCACCTTTGGACAAGTCAAAGATTGATTGCTTTAAACTGTCAGATAGAAGTTGGCGTCACCTGTTAGGGAATGCAACGTTTGCTAAATACTGTAAAAAGAGCAAATGGAAAAGTAAGGAAAAGAGAATTGTTGCCCTTTTGAGATTCAAACTCCAAAAGCTTTGGTGCAAAAGACAACCAAGGTTGTGATATTGACTGGACAAGGAATTTGATGATGAATCCTTGTGACTTTTGCTATAGGTGGCACTGATTGGAAGTAAGATGATGTTAGAGCAAGTGATTGATGCAGACCTTGTGGATCTTGCGACAAGATAGACTTTGGAGTTTTTTGACTGGAGCGAAGAAGCTGATAAATGCATCCAGTTGCTCTTGCTTTGATGGACTACAAGCTCAAACGATTCTATCTAACTCAGAGGTACCCTACTGTTCTAATTGCAGTTAAATCTATAAAATATTGTTGAATGGATTATCCAAATGAAAAAGATAATTTTCAAAGGCTAGGTTTAGAAATTCAGGGATTCAATTGAGATTTAGAATCATTAGAGGTTCATAATTAGAACACATGTAATGAATGAATAAGCTATTGGGTGATAAATATGACTGATAGAGTATGATTTAAAATGAGGGATTGGAAATTAGGCGGAAAAACACAAAAAGATTTTGATAAATGTCATAAAGAAAGGGATGAATTGAAAGGAAAAACTTAAAAAATGGAGAATGTACTCTTTGCAAACTAAAATCCTGAACACAACAAAGGTTGTGTTGATAATGAACTTGTATAGGAGTTTGTGTTGAAATATTTTAGTAGTATGTGATGGAAAAGTTAACATTCTCTAGGGATTGAAACTTTAACTGGTCTTTGTATGAAATTTCAAAAGGAGAAAAGGATACAAAGCACTACCTCCCACCTACAGGTTAATAATACATTATGCCACCTTGGGGCAGATGTTCAGATGTTGCTTTTAATGGGATAGGAGTTGAGATAGCAATCAGGAATCAGGTGATTAACAAACAAAACTCAGAGTCTAGTGGAACAGATCATGAATCTTGTGAATCTAAAAACAACAGATGGACTTAATTCAACAAAAAGAACACAACCCAGAATACTGTTAGTCTTAACACTGATAGAAACAAGGTCATTATTGACAATTGGGTTGATAGTGATGATGAAGAGGTGCCATTAGGATTTTCAGACATTATAGAAGCAAAACTGTTTTGAATTCAGAAACTTCTTTCTGAAAACAAATCACTAAGTGAGTAAGGATACTTTGGTCCAAAGATCTAGGAGAAGAGGGGACTTGGGTACACGCAGGGTTGTAACACGTATGCTTTGTATTTACAGTCCTGATCACTTAATCAAGGAATTGTCGATCTTACATGAAAGAATCTCAAACAGACCCAAAAACCTAAACCATTGGAAACACAGTGGTTTCAAGGGACTCAAGATCAGTTTGGAATAACACAAGTAGGGTTAAATCACAAAAATTTTCTCATAGTGACATTAGGCACCCTCTTCACAAGAAGGTCTTTTAACCCATCAGCAGGATAGGTACTTACAGGGAAGGTTTGAAAAGTACTATTAGATCAAAAATTGTACACAGCAGAACCTTCACAAAGTACTGTTAGTGCATTTTTACCAAAAATACTTGCTAGACCAAAAATGTTATCAAAAGCTGTACTTTCACAAAGTAATGCTAGGCTTATATTCCCAAGACTAGTGTTTAGGCCACATAAGTTGGCTTGACCTTATTATCCAAGAAATGGATAATGTAAGACCAAGAGCTTCAAGCTCTTCACCACCCACAAGGTTTTGTCAACACAGAACTGTTGACAGACCAATAAGCACAAAGCCAATTAGAAAATCTAAATGGGTTAGAAAGGAAGTATGCTGTGACACAAGCTAGTACATTCCACAGACTAAGGAAGTGAAAAAGGGGAGTGTTGTGACCAAGGTCCAACACAAACAATGGAGAAAAAAGGGTGGCTTATCTAGATCATAGGTTACAAGAATAATATGGATCTTACACACTCTAGTAATTTGATTATGTAACTCCTATTAGGGAATTCAATGTCAGTAATTGACCTTGGGTTCCTAAGAGTGTTTACTCTTTACTTGTGTGTGCAGGAAATCCAGATAGATGGCAACTAAAAGATCATGCTATTATTGTGTAGATAGTGGTTGTCTGGAAAATATGACAGGAGACCAAGGACACACTCTCAGAATTTCATGGATTAACAAAGGAGGTTATGTAGCTTTTGGTAATGATCCTAAAGGAGGAAGACATCACATGAAAGGGCAACAATCAAAATTCATGCATTAGATTTTGTAGAATTGTCAAGCTATGTGAAGGAACTCAAATTTAATCTCCTAATCTATTCTCTCAGATCTGTGACAAAATGAATAATGTTCTCTTTAACTGATTCTGAGGGATTCTATCACCAGAATTTAAGATTGTTGATGAAAACCTTGTGCTTCTCAGAGCTCCTAGAAAGAATGATGTTTACAGTCTTAATCTCAAGAGCATCATTCCTTCTGGAGGAGTAACATGTTTAGTTGCAAGAGCATCTGAAGATGAAGCTATTTTATGGCATAGAAGATTGGGGCACGTGAACTTCAAGAACATCAACAAATTGGTTAAGAGCAATTTGGTCAGAGGTTTACCTTCCAAGACGTTCAAACATGATTATTCATGTCTGGCTTGTAGAAAGGGAAAAAACATAAGGCTTCTTGCAAGAAGCTTGAGGAGAAAACAGTTAGAGAACCCTTAGAGTTGCTCCATATGGATTTATTTGGACCTGTTTCAGTATCAAGTTTGAACAAGAAAAAGTACTGTTTAGTGGTAACTAATGATTGCAGCAGATTCAGCTAGGTATTTTTCTTAGTCTACAAAGATGAGACATATGACATTCTTCATGACTTAATTGTGGGCTTAGAAAACAAGCTACGAAGGAAAGTGAAGACCATCAGGTGTGACTATGTGACAGAGTTCAAAAACAAGTTGATGAATGAATTTTATGCCAAGAAAGGAATCCAAAGAGAGTACAGTATTGCAAGGACTCCACAGCAAAACAGTGTTGCTGAGAGAAAGAATAGGACTCTCATAGAGGCAGCTAGAACCATGCTTGCAGATTCACTACTACCAATTCAATTTTGGGCTAAAGCAGTACATACTGCTTGTTATGTACTAAACAGGGTATTGGTAACCAAACCTCAAATGAAGACTCCCTATGAGTTGTTAATGGGAAAATCTCCAAACATTAGCTTCATGAAGCCTTTTGGATGTCCTTTGACTATATTGAATACCTTGGATCATTTGGGTAAATTTGAAGGAAAATCAGAAGAAGGATATTTATTGGGTTACTCTACTAACAGCAAAGGTTTTAGAGTATACAATAGGGTCACCAAAAAAGTACAAGATTGTCTTCATGTGGATTTTCTTGAGAATCAAATGAATCAGAAAGGAAAAGGTCCTGATTGGATGTTTGACCTTGACATTCTAACTCCTTCCCTGAATTACATTCCTGTAAGGAAAGAAAATCAAGTTGATACAGCTGCAAACCAATCCAATTCAGTTAACTTTGAAGATGTAGATGATCAGCAGTTTATAGTTCATGGTTCAAGTTCTATTGGGAACAAAGCTGTTTCAGGAGCCAATACAAATGATGCTCAAAATAAGGATTCTGATGAAAGTACTACTGTCAAAGAAGCTCCATTAACTGAAGAAGTACAAGACCTACAGAAGAAGTTTGAGAATTTGATGCTTCAAGAGACTATTGATAATACTCATATGGCAAATCAAGGAATTGCATCTGAGAAGAGAAAAGAAAAAGGCAAAGAAATTTATGATCTATCAGAGTCTGATGATGATTTGCCTAAGGATGGAATTTTTGAAGGAAATTCCTTTGATGATGAAAATAAAGAAAGTGAGGAAGAGATAGATCTTGATCTCAACAATATGGATAACACCATAGATGTTAGTTCTTCCTCAACACTCAGAATTCATAAGAATCATCCACAAAGTCAGATCATTGGTCCTACTGCTTCAGGAGTTAAAACAAGAAAACAGCTGCAAGGTACCCCTACCCCAAATCAAGCATTGTTTAGCTTTATTTGTAAGCAAAACAGAACAAATCACAAAGATCAGCAGACATGCTTGTTTGCCTGCTTTTTATCTCAAGAAGAACCCAAGAAGATAACACAAGCATTGCAAGATGAAAGTTGGGTTGAAGCAATGCAAGAAGAACTGCTTCAGTTCAAGCTACAGAATGTATGGGTGTTATGTGATTTACCAGATGGAAAAAGAGTTATTGGAACTAAATGGGTCTTCAGAAACAAAAGAGATGAAAGAGGTACTATCATCAGGAATAAAGCAAGACTTGTTGCACAGGGATATAGACAGGAAGAAGGTGTAGATTATGATGAAGTTTTTGCACCAGTTGCCAGAATTGAAGCCATCAGACTATTTTTGGCCTTTGCATCTTTTATGGGATTCTCAGTTTATCAAATGGATGTCAAAAGTGCATTTTTGTATGGCAATATCACAGAAGAGGTTTATGTCAATCAACCTCCAGGTTTTGTAGATCCTCATCATCCAAACAAAGTCTATAAGGTAATCAAGGCATTATATGGATTACATCAAGCCCCTAGAGCATGGTATGAGAGGCTTTCTACTTTTCTTTTGAAACATGGATATAGGAGAGGAGCTATTGATAAAACCTTATTTATCAAAAGAGACAGAAAAGATATTATGTTGGTTCAAGTCTATGTGGATGATATTATCTTTGGATCTACTAAGACATCCATGGTTAAGGAATTTGAAGAGCTAATGCAAAAGGAGTTTAAGATGAGTTCAATGGGTGAACTTACTTTCTTTTTGGGACTTCAAGTTAAGCAAAGTACTGCTGGGATTTTTATAAGTCAAGACAAGTATGTGAAGGATATTCTTAACAAGTTTGACTTCAGAACAATTAAGCCAGCTACTACACTAATTAAAGCTCATAAAGCTCTTGGGAAAGATGAAGAAGGTGACGATGTTGATGTGCATCTTTACAGATCAATGATTGGTTGTCTTATGTATTTGACTGCATCAAGACCAGACATTATGTTTGCTGTTTGTCTGTGTGCAAGATTTCAAGTCACTCCCAAAGTTTCCCACATGCATGCAGTGAAAAGGATCTTTAGGTATCTTAAACATCAACCTAAACTGGGTTTATGGTATCCTAAGGATTCTCCTTTTCATTTAGAAGCCTTTTCAGATAGTGATTATGCTGGGGACAATCATGATAGAAGATCAACTTCTGGTAGATGTTAATATCTTGGAAGGATATTGGTCTCTTGGCAGTGCAAGAAACAAACAATTGTAGCCATCTCATCTACTAAAGCAGAATATGTAGCAGCTGCAAGTTGTTGTGGACAGGTTCTTTGGATGCAAAATCAACTCTTTGATTATGGTTTCAATTTCTTGAATACTGATATTCATATAGACAATGAGAGTACCATATGCATTGTGAAGAATCCTGTTTTCCATTCTAAGACAAAGCACATTTAGATTAGGCATCACTTCATCAGAGATTGTTATGATCAAAGGCTAATTAATGTGGTCAAGATACATACAGATGATAATGTGGCAGATTTACTGACCAAAGGGTTTGATTTGGCTAGGTTCAACTCTTTGGTAGTTAATATTGGTATGATGAACCCATAGCTACGTTTAAGGGGAGGATTGCTTGTACTGTATGGACTTTGAAAGAAGATTGGATGCTATTCTTAAGGGGAGGTATAAAGTCAAAGATGATTGACTTTTTGACGATATGATGAAATAATGGTTCTTTTTACTACTTCGTGTGACTTAGGGTTGGATTTGAAGAGATGCTGTCTGAGATAGGAAGATTTTGTTACTTTATTTGATCAATAATGTTTCATAAAAAGAAAGTACTGCTTGGCCAAAGTGAAAGTACTGTTCTACTTTGAAAGTACTGCTTGGCCAATGTGAAAGTACTGTTCTACTTTGAAAGTACTGCTAGGCATTAAAAGTACTATTTATAGCCATTGGTTAGAAGTCACAATTGAGGGGGTAAATAGTAATTCTTCATGATTACTTTGTAGGCAGATCTTTTCTACCTATAAATATTCCAACGAATTCCAAGAATCTCTCACTTAATCTTTCAATTTCATATTTTCATCTTTCGAGCCCTAATTTGTTTTCACCCCCCATTTTGAGATAATGGCTTTAATGAACTCCTGCAACAAACATAATATGATTGCTTGCGTTGAGAAGACAGAACGCAATGCTGATTTTCATGAAGTTATTGACTTTCTCACCAGATGTAATGTGAACTATGCTCTTTTGGTGTCTCCGGATGTGATTCAACAGTGGGTTCAACAATTTTGGAGTACTGCAAAGGTGCGAATGATTAATGAAGTTGCTCACATTGAAGCTAAGGTAGCTGGAAAGAAGATATTGGTGTCAGAAGCTTTAGTTCATATTGATTTGATGTTTAATGATGAAGATGGAACTGACTGTTTTGATAATCAGGTAATTTGGGACACTTTAAGAGATATTAGTTATGAGGGAAGTCTTACCCTACTCTCTTTCTTTAAACCATTATTTAGTCCTCAATGGAAATACTTGGTCCATACCTTACTTCATTGTTTAAGCTCCAAGAGTTCTTCATGGGATCAATTTAGGACAAATATTGCATCTGCTTTGGTAGGACTAGCTACGAATCAGAAGTTCAATTTCTCTAAGCTAATCTTTGATGGAATGTTAAGAAATCTCAAGGATAGCAAGCCATTTTTGATGTATCCCAGGTTCATTCAACTGTTCTTGCATAAACAACTTGAGGGCATTACCAAACCTCAAACTTTCTTACCCACAGTTGTTTTACCACCAAAAGTGTTTACCTTTATGAGCAAGTGTAGTCCTAAGTTTTCTAGAAAGCTAACACCTCTAACTGTTCACATGTTAGAAGTTGCTACTGCTGTAAGGGATGCACATTCATTGCATACTGAAGATCTTGACATTAACACATCTTCACAACATAGTGATGACTCTTCAGCTGGTGAAAAGGCAGTTAGTCTAAGTCTAGTTGCTTCTGAAAGACCAACTTCTCCCAATGATTATACTCCTACAAATGAGGTTCAGACATCTGGAGGAGATGAGGGACATCTTGATCTATATGGATTATCTAGAGAGGTTCTCAGACTAAAGAAGCTAACTACTAAACAAGCTGCTCAAAATCTTAAGCTTAAGATAAAGATTAAAATACTTTGGAAGAAAGTTAAGCCTGTGTTGCTGAATACAGATCTTTTGTCAAGCTTAATGCCAATCTGTCTAAGAAGAAAAAGCTTAAGAAGACACTTCATAAGAAATCATCTTCTTTCAAACAGGGGAGGAAGAAAGTCTCTGATAAAAGTACTGGTTTAAATGAAGTTGATGTCAATTCAGGGGATGCTCAAGTATTTGAAGGTGCATTTGAAGATATTGAAGGTACTTCTAAGGTTCATGAAAGTACTGCTGAGGTTATTGAAGGTATTTCTAAGGTTCATGAAAGTACTGCTGAGGTTATTGAAGGTACTTCTAAGGTTCATGAAAGTACTGTTGAGGTTATTGAAGGTACTTCTAAGGTTCATGAAAGTACTGCTGAGGTTATTGAAGGTATTGCTAAGGTAAATGAAGGTACTGATGAGGTAAATGAAAGTACTGCTGAACCTTTAATGAAAAAAGTAGAAGATGAAGCTGGTCCTTCAACCTTTCAAGATGAGTCTGATGAGTTCATTCAAGATGATACCTTAATTGCTGATCTCTTGGTTAATATCTCAAAGAACAGAAAAGGAGCAGGAATTACCATTCCTGGTAATATTCCTGAGCAAGAAAGACCCAAATCACCAACTCTAACTCTTGATCCAAAAGATAAAGGTAAGGGGATAATGAAGGAAGAACCCAAAAAGAAGAAGCTTACTCTTCAACAATTAAGAGCTGCTGAGACTGCAAATGATGAAGAATTTGCTAGAAGGGTTGCAGCTGAATGGGAAGAAGAGGAGGAAAGAAAAAGACTTGCTGGTCTTGAAAGACTACAAGCTGAATTAGAAGATAATGAGATGATTGCTGCAGAGGTACAAAGAACAGAAAGAGAGAACTTTACTGAAGAACAAAAGGCAAAGTTTTTGGTGGAGACTATAGCTGCTCAAAGGAGATTTAGAGCAGAGCAACAAGCAGCATTAAGAAGAAGCAAACCTCCTACCATTCCTCAGCTAAGAAATCAGATGATGAAGTATATAAGGAATGTTGGTGGTAAAGCTTATAAAAACCTCAAGAACAAGAGTTATGAAGAAATCAGGGATATTTATGAAAAGGTGAAGAGGATCAATGACAAATTTGTTGCTATTGGGTCAACAGAAGATGAACAAGCTATTCAGGAGATGAATGTAAAAGCTGAAGAACCTTCAAAGAAGAGAAAAGGAACCATTAGAAAGATGAAGTCATCAAGGATAATCAAAAAGAGAAAACTACAAAAGTCAGATGATGAGCTTAAGGACTTTCTAAAGGTTGTGAATTTTGAAGATGATTGTGCACAAGATGTAGAGGTTATGGAACAACATTCTGTTATCTCAAGATTTTCGATTGTTCAATCACTTGAAGAGGAATATATTGCTGTTCAAAGAGCCAATGGGCATATAAGAGCATTCAATACTCTTAATGAAATTTTGCATATTTTGGACAGACAAGATTAGTATCACTTGCATAGATTGGTGATAGAGTATTATGAACATATTACTCCAACTGGATTAGGTTTGATATTACATGGAGATCTAACAACTATGATGAAAACAACTGAAGAAAGTGATGATGAACTGTGGAGAAATCAGACTGAATGGGAGATCATAAGTTGGAGATTTTATGAGTCCACAGGGGTGCATATTCTGGAAATGGAGAATGGGACTATGATACATATGTTGGGAACAAAGGTAATCTACTTACAAGAGAACTTATGCAAAGGATGTTAGAGCATAAGTTAGAAGTTCAAAAGGAAACAAAGAATGCTTTGAATGTAATAAGATTTGTGATGAAGCAAAAGGAGGATTTAGAAAGAGAAGAAGAATGATTCTGGTATGGTATCTAATTTATCAAATATGTTTTTAATAAAATTAACTTATGTTTTTGATAAATGAAAAAGATAAGTACTAGAAGTACTTTGTTAGAAAGTACTGTCAGCTTTATTGATTTTTGAGTAAAACAAAATGATTTGGTGAATAAATAGTTTTAAATGTGCAAAAAGGTTTAAGGCACAAATGATTGAAGGAAAATAAAACTGTTTTAAGGGATTGAGTGTTGGTTAACCACCAAATGTCATTCCTATTGTCTTTGAAAACCCACCTCATGATAATCAAACAATGCACACGTATCAAACTGAAATTCTAAACCATTAAATCCAATATCGACTTATCGAGATGAGCACCAAAAAGGGTTAAGGTAATCGAAAAAGCACTCAAGAATGTGATGAAGAGCAAAAAGAAATGAATAAGTTTTATGAAGTGGTACATGCTTATTATTATAATTACTTTTTAATGTAACTAATTATTCTATAATGTGCTACTTAGTCTCTTAAATTTATCTTAGATATGTAGGCGGGCAATAAAAATTTCCTTGGATAATCTTTCAATTTTATCATCCAAAATATAATACGCTTGCTGATTGAATGATTATGCTAGATGAAATTATTATGCATTTTTAGATTTTTTATGTCTAACTAATTGCCTCCACAATCCCTTTTCCTTAGACTAGCTTTATTACATATAGATGACAAAGTTAGAATTAGTTGATTCTTGATTAATAGGACTTGCTAAAACTTATTGTCACTAGCCTCATATTTTTCTACACTAAAGTAACAAAACTAAGAATTCTGAAGAAAAAAAATCATCATCCCCAGAAAACGGCCCCCAAATTACACGGACGACCCCCTTACTGTTTACTTTTTCTGCAAATTTGACCCTCTTTATCCTAGCCTCACCTATCTTTTCCTTGTTTAGACACACACATTCTCACCCCTTCTTCATCAACTACCATGATTTTCCTCTTCTGGATATTTAAACTGTTAGGAAATATTATAAAGTACTGCTAGCAGATAACAAAGTACTGCTAGTTATATCAAAGTTTTGCTAGTGTTTAAAGTACTGTTAGTATAAAGTTAAAGTACTGTTAGTCTAAAGTCAAAGTACTGCTTATAATAGTTTTAGAGTTCTAGAAGGATTGTATTAGGAGAAGATAAGAATGACAGGCTGTAAGCCCAATAGGGTTAATCCTTGATGTCTATAAAAGGATCCCTTGGGAGGCATAATGAGGTACGAGTGTGAGTACAAGTATTAGAAAAAATATTAGCAATTAGTATTATTAGTGTTTTAGGAATCTGCAAAGTTAGGCAGATTCAAGGTGTGATAATAAAAGTAATCTTTTGATTATTGCTTTGTGTTCTTCTTAATATTGTCAATTAGATTCCGCATAATTAATAGTATTCATTGTCAGTGTTTCATAGTTATTTTCTTGGATTTATTCAAGATAGTACTAACCTTTACAAGCTAAAGGTTCAATATATTAGAGTGCATCGATCCTACATAAACCGCTTATCACCTTCATCAATCACCACCTTCCTCTATCTACTTGATCTAAATCCTCCAATCAAACGAGCTTCTCAAATCCTCCTTCAAACTTCTCAAAAAACCTAGAATTTCGATTAGACAAGTTTGAAGAAAAACCGCTCATGCACCTCAATCATTAACACCTTCTCAAAACCCTTCACCTCTATTACCACCAAGAAATAACCCTCAACCTTCTCCATCATCTTTCCTCAATGAGGAAAAAATGGCAAATCGACTACAACACATCTCTCAACTTCTAGAAATAAACCTCCAACATGCAACTAATTCATACTCTCAAATACCACCATCTCCACGCTCTCCTCCATCACCTCTTATTCACCCCGCTACTCTTGACCAAGTCAACTTTCATTATGGTTTTTGCCATTGTTGCATGTATACGCATAATCAATTCTAATCTATGAGGAACGAACTTGAATTCATTCAATTTATTCTTACTCATCCTTCGTATCGCGCTTTACCACAAGCAAACATTGTATCATCAACTTCTCCCTTCTCACCTTCCCACTATTAAACATTCCATTACGTTTAATCTATCTAAATAATCGACCATTCATCCTTTTGCTAAAGCATCTCCTAGAAATCAAGAATCAACTAGTCTAATTTTAGTTTAATGTTTCTTTATGTTATATGCCTACTTTCTAGAATTGTAATATTTATACTCTTCAAGTATGAATTTAATCTATTATGAATGGATGGTCTTCTATTATTATAAGAATTGTGTATGCATTATGGCTTATATGGTTATTTCTTTCCTATCTCTACATAGCCATGTATATATATTTGTCATAATCATTGCTACTCGTTAGAAGTGTTTTTTTGCACTTGTATTTCTAACTTGGTTTTGTAGCAAAGTATCATAAGATCGATCCCTTGGTGCCCCAAATGAGGAGGAGTATACATCTAGGGGGAGTCTTGGCATTGTTGAATCATTTCTCTCTACATCTCGACGATTGACCTTTTTGGATTCGACAAAAATGGGGAAAAATGGATTAAAATTCATTAATAACTTGAAATTTTTATTTTTATACAAAATGAGTTTATATTTTGTCATCATCAAAAAGGGGAAGATTGTTAATACAAATAATGCTTAAAAACGTTATTTATATTTTTCGACTCCTCTATGTTTTTAAGATAACAAAATGTAAAAACATTCACGATAAAAATACACGTTTACATGTTATTAAACGTAAACTTCTATTTCGACATAAATCACTTAAGGTATGGATAAACAAATCATTAAACTTAATTAGTGATTAAGAAAATATTTTTTTTTCTTAATCCATCACATTTCTACAAAACTATATTTTTATAAAATTAAACAAAATAGTTTTGTTAAAATAAAAATAATGTTTTATTTAAAAACATAAATTTGAATTCAGATTTTCCCTAAAAAAACTGAATACAACTCACCTGGATAAACATTCCTCACAAAAGGACAAAATCGAAGCGTCAGTCTAGGGGCGGCCCCATAAATGGGTAGGCGGCCCCTAGATATATCTGGGACCATCGGGACCGCCACCAGCTGACCGTTGGATTTTCCTAGCTATAAATACTGCATTATTCTCAACAGAAAAACATACCTCTTAGTCTGATTTTTTTAGTCACATTTCTCTCTCTAAAAACCATCTTTCTCTCATTAAAAATCTTGATCACTAACATAGTTTAATCTTGTTTCAAGTGGTCAAATCTCATCTTCTATCTTCTTCCTTATTCTATCAAGTGCAAATGAAGAACACTCGTAGTCGCCAAGAAACAAAGTGTTATAGACTAGTGATTTCTCCTCTCTTCTTCTAAGATTCAAAACTATATTTTGATTATCTTGTGTGATTGTGTAAGTCGGATAGTGTGTAAATCTGATAGTGTAGATCTTGTGATTGTGTAGTGCTTGTAAAGTGGTAGATTGGTTTTAGCTAAGATTAAGACTCGACATTTGTAACACCCCACCCAACGTACATTGGGTTGCGTAGCGAAATTAGCAATTTTGGCGTTACTAAATAGCACAATTCACCAAGATAATAGAAAACGACCCAAATGAGACGTTTTAACAAACATGTGTTCCATTATTACTCAGAGTTAAAATACGTTTAGGTCCCAACAGAATCCCAACCGCCGTCTAGTACAACATTTGAAAAGTCCATTGTTCAAATAAAAGACATTGTTTTAAAACAACTTAAAATATTGTTTTTGAAAGACCAAAACACACAAGTAGTCTTTCCATGGTATGCTGGACCCGATTACGGGTTAGACATTGTTTGTTTTAAGACCAGAACAAACAATCTCGTAATCGGGTCCAAATCAATTAGGCGCAAGTAAGTTCACGTCTAACCACGACCTATATAATACATATATATCGGTGCGTGACTAAGAGTATATTAAATCATATATTGCGTACTTGCATATATATATATTACAATCTCCAAGTGCGACGCAAAACATTTCATCTTGACACACTTAACAATATTACCATATTTTCCATAAAGTTTCCATTTTTATAAAGTTACCGAAAGTAAGGATAATATAATCCGAACTTCATATTTTGTTAATATTAACTAACATTACGAACCTTTTCCTTATTATAGATTTTATTCAAAAGTTTACGCAAGTTTGACTTTCAAAAGTCAAACTTTGTAGTTGACTTTTACCAAAAAATACCCAAACTTGACTCGGCCGTAAAACGTTCGTTTAGAGGAGTTACAAGACCCACCTTATATCAAAACGGACCTTATAACATTCTTTATCATTTTTAAAGGCCGAAAATAGATTTCAAAAATTTATCGACACGCCATGGTCAAGTCAAACTTTCTGGTCAAACAAAGTCAACCCAAAACCCATGAAAACGACTTTTTCGACATAATCCGACTATCAAAATATGCTTAACTAGTCTATATAATTATACCAAAATAATCAAACCTTAGTCAATCACAATACATGCTTTCAATATTTTCCGCACTTGAATCATCTTGCAATAATCATATATATGCAATAACATCTAAATAATCAACACACAAACTTAATTAAAATACTCGCAAAGCTAGAACAAAACTTGACTATGTTTTCCCCCTTGTTGAACAGTATGGAAAAACCAAAAGACCCTACCAAACAAACCTTTTTCAATCAACTAAGACCAAAATAACAACAATCTAACCACCTTAAACACACCCTTATACTTGAAATCACTAAAACTTGACTAAAAATTCAACTTCTTCAAAACTTAATGCATGTGGGTTTTTATTAGTAGGATTTGTAGCTCTTGAAACAAAGATTAAAATGGTATATTCGGATTTAATTGCATGTCAAAAAATAAGCCAGAAATGGTGGTGATGTGGGGGTATACGATCGAAAAAAGGGAAGGGAGGACAAGAGAGTAAAATTTTGGTAAAAAGAAATATGTGTATGTATTGGTGCTTATTTATAGAAAAAGACTTTTTCATTTTTGCAAAACTAGTCCCTCTATCCTTAATCTCTTTTTAAAACTAGTACAAAGTGTCATTTCTTTTACTTAAAATCGGCCAAAGACTCGGGTCACACCACGTTAATAAATATTTGAAATCCATCCCAAAAAATTTTATTTAAAATGTTTAATAAATCGTTAAACCTCGTAAAACACGACCTTTAAACATAATTTTTATAAAAACTCAAGGAAACATCGTAAAATACAAAAATAACATATTTGCTCTCTCGGAGCAACAAAATACTTTTTTCTGACTTTCTTAGATGCTAAAAACAATTGGAAACTCAATCACGGAATAGAATTTACCTTATAAAAGGAAATTCTCATCAAACCTTACATAGCATAAATGACTATAATTATTTACGTAACAAAAATAATTATCTTAGCTCGAGAAAGACGTTGACCTGAAACTCGGGTTGTTACATTCTCCCCTCCTTTAGGGAGCGCCGTCCTGGTGCTCAGCTCAATTTATTCGCTTTCCTTGCTTCGTCCTTACTTGTAAAGAGATGAGGGTACTTCTTCTTAACCTGATCCTCACATTCCCAAGTAAATTCTAGACCTCTTTGCGAATTCCAATGAACTTTAACAATAGGTATCCGACTTTGCTTATGTCGCTTAACCTCTTTATCAACAATTTCACTGGCTCATCAATCATACTCAACTTATCATCAAGTTGAATCTCTTTCATCGGAACAACAATAAAGCCTTTCGCTAAACACTTATTAAGATTCAAAACATTAAAAGTACTATAAATCCCTTTTAACTCTTTAGGAAACTCCAACGTTTAAGCTACAGGACCAACTTTAGCTAGAAACTTGAATGGTCTAATGTAACGTGGACTTAGCTTTCCGTGCTTTCCAAAATGTATAGTACCCTTCGGCTCAGCATCCTTAATAGCATAAGCTCTACCACGTACTTCTCCAACTTCCTCTTGCTTAACCTTCCTTGGGCATCGATTCCTAGTATGACCTTTCTCACCATAATCATAATAAGTTGGAATGGGCAGAGCATTTGCACTCATGGCAACATTCTTCTCTTTATAGTACCTTGACTTGTGCCTAATATTTCCACAGTTGTCGCACCTGATCGTACATAGACCAACATGGCAAGTAAAACAACGCTCACACAAAGGAAGCTTTCCATCAGTAGGAGCGGTAACCATAGCTCGTGTGTTTCCTTGCCTTTGATTATTCTACAAAGTTTGACGTGAGTTATCCTTTTGATTGCCCTTACCATTACTATTTCCACTTTGAAAGCTCTCCTACTTTCGTTTCTTTCCTTCCAAAATCATTTCATCTCTAGCTTGCGATTCTGATCCATTAACTTATGAGCTATACGCACAACTTCGTTCAGGTTATCTGGCTTAGAAGAAGTAACTTCACCCTTGATGTTATCAATCAATCCCCGAATGTAAGCATAAACCTTCACTTTTTCTGGCTTAACCATTCTCGGACACACCAATGCAAGCTCATTAAACCTCTAAGTATAGGCCACAATGTTATACTCCTTAACCTTTAAGTTCTATAATTCATGCTCTATACGTTGAATTTCTTCTATCGGATAAAACTCAGCAGTCATCAATTGATTCATCTCAGTCCAAGGCATCTAGTTTACAGTCTCCAAACCCATGGTTATAATCTTAGAAATCCTCCAAGTCAAAGCAGGTCCTTGCTGAGTTGCAGCAGTAAATCTTGCCCTCTGCATAATCACTGATCCCAAAAACACTCTCAGTTTTCTCGAACCATCTTAATAATTTAACAGCCCCTTTAGTATCACGAAAAGCAGTAGGATTGCACTTCATAAATTCAGCAAAAGTGCACTCACGACCAAAAGGTACGGCATCCTCACCCCTAGTTGGTCCAGATCCCCTAGCATCATTTCTCACATTGGCATGTCTAGCTCGCTCAGTAGCGATAGTAGCATCGACATTTTCCTTGATCAATCAACGAATAGCAGCTTGAGTCATAGGTACAGACTTTGGAAGCATGATTCTGTCACGTCACATAGAAAACAATCTAATAAGCATTAATGACATGATATACTCATAACATGGTACAATGACAAATCAATCACAACAACAGTCACACAACATCAAGTAGTAATCAAACGATAGTCATTCATTTTTCATCACAAGAGAGTTAATACACAGTTGCATTGTTTCATAAAATGATACAAATTGATATAACCAATAGCATCAATTCTACTAACTGGAGACTCGGTTTAGTGATTACACAATAAAGATAATACTAATGAATCTAAACTACTAAGCATTATGAGGAGATCCTCGAGGCTCAGATGATGGACTCTTCTCATCTTCAATTGGAACATTGATAGCTTCATTCAGTCTTTCTTCAAACACAAATCCTCTACGAATCATCTCTTGATAGAATTCATAAGCTTGAACTCTAGTCCAGTAGAGATCTCTCTCGACTCGTTCGTTCTGCATACGAAGGAATGTGTTGCTAAACCTTGATTCTTCAAGTTCCTTCTTTAATTCCTTACACTCAACCTTATCTTCAGCATTACCAAGCTTTTCAACTAGCTTTTCCATTGCAGCCCTCCTTGCTCCACACTAGAACGCACTTCATTACCCAAGTCCAAAATCAACTTACCATAGTATTCATCCTTTGCTTTTCCTTTTTTCTCGACTAATGCATGCGCCGTCTCACGACCACACAGTCGTCTTAAAAGAGAAGCCATCCGATGAAAAAGAAAGTTAATGTCCCTTCTCATAAGACCAGACAATAGACCATCGCTGTCCTTATGAAGAAAATGAACAGTAGACGATTCACCTACCTCATGGACACTAGCAGGAACAGTCTCATCCTCGTGCTCAATCGGATTCTTAACCTCGATCGTATCCTCAAATTCTGACTCAGAAGCAGGCGACGGAGGGTTAAGAGGACCCTCCTCTTTATAAGGGTAAGTCAACTGTAGCTAATTCTCATCTTCCTCGATGTCATCTTCCGTGTCATCTTCTTCCTCTTGATGATCTTCTTCTTCCTTAAATTTGTCTTCTTTCGGGTCCTCGTCTTCATCCACTAAGACATGCTCGAGAACAGCAGGAACATCATTGTGTTGATTTGGCTCAACAACAGGTACATCATCCACGTAAGGAATTACGTTCACCATGATAATCTAAAGAATATCATACAATACATACTTAATAGCGTATCACTTCTTATTATCATTGAAACGCTATTATCAAAATAACAGTTTACATCAAAGCGCAATAAATAATTCACAATCCATGACATTCTCATTCAGTATATATCTTAATTATATTTCAAATATATATAATGAGAGTTATCATATAATCACATGACATTCTATGCATACAACACATGCATAAATGCAGTAATACATAACAATTTATGCATCCAACACATGCATAAATATATCCATACTCAACCATTTAATTATACATATAACACATACGTAATTATACCTATACATAATAATCAAATAAATTTACCTTTCCTTTCCATAGGTAAACAATGGAAACGAGGAGTGTCGTCGTGCGTGTAGAAGCGTTATGGCTTAGGTTTTCAAAAAGACTCAACCTAATTCTCTATAACCTTAGGTTCTTGATACCACTCTTTAACACCCCCACCCAATGTACATTGGGTTGCGTAGCGGAATTAGCAATTTGGGCGTTACTAAATAGCACCATTCACCAAGATATAGAAAACGACCCAAATGAGACATTTTAACAAACATGTGTTCCATTATTAATCAGAGTTAAAAATGCGTTTAAGTCCTCACAGAATCGCAACCATCGTCTAGTACAACATTTGAAAAGACCATTGTTCAAATAAAGACATTGTTTTAAAACAATTTAAGACATTGTTTCTGAAAGACCAGAACACACAAGTAGTCTTTCCATAAATCCATCACACGCACGACACCTCCACGCCATCGTTGCCTTCAACCTTGGTTACCTAGGATAAAACATGTTTAAAACGTTAACAACAAAGTTGAGTGAAATTCATACTGTTTAAAGTAATTAATAACAATCATCTTTGAACACATAATTAGTTCTCGGGAAAACAAAGCAACAAATGCAATGTATATCAACTTCTTTTCTTTTACACATTAAGCTCATGACACCGAACGTTAACAGTACATATGGCATTTCATATGTTAGAGTGCCCCAAAACAAGGTACTATTGTCATATACCTACTAAATTTCTAATTACAAAATGTTTGTTACAGGGTGCTCACCCACGGATTCATACCCCGAACAGGATTGTCAAACCCAATAGATCTATTTAATGCATTATCGTTCATCTCGCAAGGCAATTAACGGTTCATGTGATAAGGGAATTCGACAATAGCAACTTATGCGGAAATAATCTCGTAATCGGGTCCAGCATACCATAAAATTTTATGTATTCAATTTTAGAAAACAAACATGTATCCCCCTCGCGGGATTTAAAACAATTAAAAGATTTAAATGCGAGGCTATGAGCTCACCTTAAGCAAAGATCCAAATCAATCAGGCGCAAGTAACTTCACGTCTAAACGCGACCTATATAATACATATATAGCGGTGCGTGATTAAGAGTATATTAAATCATATATTGCATACTTGCATATATATAAGTAATATTATTACTATTATTACGTATATACAATCATATACAACAATCTCCAAGTGCGACGCAAAACATTTCATCTTGACACACTTAATATTATCATATTTTCCATAAAGTTTCCATTTTTAGAAAGTTACCGAAAGTAAGGATAATACAATCCGAACTTCACATTTCGTTATCAATTAACTAACATTATAAACCCTTTGCTTATTATAGACTTTATTCAAAAGTTTACGCAAGTTTGAATTTCAAAAGTCAAACTTTGTAGTTGACTTTTTACCTCAAAAATACCCAAACTTGGCTCGGCCGTAAAATGTTCGTTTTTAGGAGTTACAAGGCCCACCTTATATCAAAATGGACCTTAGAACATCTTTTATCATTTTTAAAAGCGTAAAATAGAATTCAAAAATTTCTTAACACGCCATGGTCGAGTCAAACTTTCTGGTCAAACAAAGTCAACCCAAAACCCATGAAAACGACTTTTTTGACATAATCCGACTATCAAAATACGCTTAACTAGTTTATATAATTATACCAAAACTATCAAACCTTAGTCAATCACAATACACGCTTTCAATATTTTATGCACTTGAATCATCTAGCAATAATCATATACATGCAATAACATCTAATTAATCAACACAAAAACTTAATTAGAATACTCACAAAGCTAGAACAAAACTCAACTATGTTTTCCCCTTTGTTGAACCATACAGATGAACCAAAAGACCCAACCAAACAAACTTTTTTCAATCAACTAACACTAAAATAACAACAATCTAACCACCTTGAACACACCCTTATACTTGAAAACTTAATGCATGTGGGTTTTTATGCATGTGGGTTTTTCAATCAACTTTTTCAAAACTTAATGCATGTGGGTTTTTATTAGTGGGATTTGTAGCTTTTGAAACTAGGATTAAGATGGTATATTCGAATTTAATTGCATGTCAGAAAATAAGCCAGAAATGATGGTGGTGTGGGGGTGTATGGTCGAAGAGAGGGAGGAGAGGACAAGAGAGTGAAATTTTGGTAAAAAGAAATATGTGTATGTGTTGTTGCTTATTTATAGAAAAAAAAATTGGCATTTTGGCAAAACTAGTCCCTCCATCCTTAATCTCTTTTAAAACTAGTACAAAGTATCATTTCTTTTACTTAAAATCGGCCAAAGACTCGGGTCACACCACGCTAATAAATATTTGAAATCCATCCCACTAATTTTTATTTAAAACGTTTAATAAATCGTTAAACCTCGTAAAACAAGACATTTAAACATGATTTTTACAAAAACTCGGGGAAACATCGTAAAATACAAAAATAACATATTTGCGCTCTTGGAGGAACAAAATATATTTTCCTGACTTTCTTAGATGCTAAAAACAATTAGAAACTCAATCACGAACTAGAATTTACCTTATAAAAGGAAATTCTCATCAAACCTTACATAGCATAAACGACTATAATTATTTATGTAGCAAAATAATTATCTTAGCTCGGGATAGACGTTGACCTAATACTCGGGTTGTTACAACATTTAGCTTAGTGTCAGAAAATAACGTAAGCGACATGTAAACGGTTTTCTTCGCATAAAGGGAGCTTGTTGACATAGTGAAATCTTGAGTCGGATACTCAAGGAGTGGAGTAGGGCAAAGAAGAGCTTCGTAGCCGAACCACTAAAAATCTTGGTGTCTTGGTTTGATCTTTCTTTCTCTTATCTCTTTTATATTTTTTGGGTTTCTCATTTATATTTCGTATAGATATTACGAGTAGATAGTTTCATTGATTGGTTCATATTGTTGATTGATTGAACATATACTAGAATCTAACAATTTTAGAAGTAAAAATTCAAAATGCCAATTAACCTGTAAATTATTCAACCTCCCTTCTAGTTTCTAAAGAACATGTAATTAAGGCAGATACAATAGGGTTTTAACACCTTAAAAATGACCTAAATAGCAGTTATAATCAATATATAAAGTTAGTGTTCAGTTCCCAAAAGCTACACACTTAAAACCCTAAAAACGAGTTTGTATATATATGAAAACGGGCGCGACGGTGTCGCGCTATAATCCTGACATCGTCGCCCCGCCATGTCTTCTAGGGCTTCTTTAAGTCGGTTGGATCCTGAAGCCATCGTAAGAAATCTAACTCCGTACTTTGTAATCCATGACGCTGTCATAATAAAATGTGACGCCGTTTCCAAGCACTGTATACGTATTATTCAAGAGATTTTGGTGTAGAGTCGTAGTCTTATCCGTTTCTTCCCCAATTGAGCCCAAGTCACATGTATTTTCCAAATGCTATCCGAGTGCTAAAAACATAAAAAAGAATGATTAAATACATAATTAGGGCATATTTGCACGAGTTAGGTGGTTAAATGACCCCAAAAGAGTGTATAAAACGACACCTGATTAAATACCCCTACACTTGGGATTTGCTAGTCCTGAAGCAAATGGAATTTTTTACCTAGACAATAGCAGGGGAATTTAACCTACTTTTTAAAAACATTTTATAACACAACCTTCTTGACCTCGTAATTAAAAGCACAAAAGTTATATACTAGCACCTCACATAAGTGTTTGGATTCTCTCTTTCGCTCGGGTGTATAATGAATTATATACCAATATGGGAACAGAAAATAAACACTCATTACATGTCATAGCATATAAATTACCATAGGCTTGGTAAAGGAACAAACATCCACCGCTAGGCGTGATAGCGTCGTTATACTATCAAAAACAAACCTTAACTAAACCTATATAGATAGGGTAAGAAAGGGTCGAATCCTCAGGGAGTAGGTGGATTTAATTTAAGTTTTGGGGTGATCACTAATCAATAAAAGTTTTGGTTTTGAAATCTTAATAACTAAACACCGATTAAACTAATGATTAAACTAGAGAAATTAGAAATGAAGTTGTAAACAATTAAGAGAACAATGCAATCCTTCCTAGCTTCCAATATCTAGGGTTGATCACGTTATGGATTATCAAGACATTCAAATCAATTACTAAGATTACTTTGACTTATTATGGATGAATCAATCTAGGTACATGTTATGTTTATCAATGACTAACAATAATAAGTTTTATACCAATTTAACCAACAATTGTGTTTTAATGATCTATTTAGGTACAACTTATGTCGGTTATGCAACCATCTTTCTCCTTAACTAGATGGAACTAGTATGAATTGCTAACTAACAATAAGTTGTCTTGCACAAACCATTAAATACAATCTTAAATCAAACAATGTATTTCATAAAAATGCATGAATGCATTCAAATCATAAATCAATGTAAATATAAATGTGATAATCTAAAAACAATGATCAAACCCTAAATATGACTACAGGACGAAATTACAATGAGATTAGCCTAGCATGGTGATGGAGATGATGGAAGAGTTTATTAGAATGGCAGCTAAAGCTTTAAAATAACTATTTGCTCTCTTTTTCTTCTTTGTCGTCGTTTGCTACTGCCTAAGACGAATGGTATATTAAAGTGTGTGTCCTACTTTTGTAATTTTTGTGGTGTCTGGTGTGGAACGAACTAATAATAAAAATGTAGCCCTTCTTCTCTCTTTTTCCATATATACATATATATATATATATATACACATATATATATATATACATATATATATATACATATATATATATACATAACAATTTCTCATTTGATTATTTAAGGCCCAATGTATTAGGTAAATATGGTTAAACCTCAAGAGCCACGAATTGGCTGTTCCAGCAGATATCCGCACAAGCCAACTTCAGATTTTCATACGTTTTATCACATAAATATAAAGGTTTCTTTTTTATCTTTCCGTGTCTTTTTGAATCACTTAAAACGGAGCTCGGACGAAGAAGTTATGATCAAAACATTGCATGTGCTCAAATCTTTCACTCTTCAACATTTTACTTCTTTTTCTTGTCACTTCCGTGTAGTTTCACCATTAGCTCACAAAGTCGCCAATTTAGCTCCATTTTATACATAACCTACATAATCACAAAACACCTCAAAATACATGTATAACAACGAATAACAATGCGACTATGCGTAATTAACATGCTATGAGGTGTATGTAAATATACACGATCAATCCTCACAACTACCCTTAACTCGTCCCGAGGAAGAATCTACTATATTCTTCCCCCCCCCCTTGCATGTGATTTACATTGTTTTTAATCATACCTTGAAATTCATCAAAAAGATCAATATCACCTTGTACACTAATACATCCTATTATGACCAATAATCCAAAATGATTAACCATATTTTTTGTCCCTTTTTAAAACACTTAACATAACAGCTCCATTGGTTTCCATTTTTTATTTATGTTTTCATATAATTAACCATGTGCCCAACATACTTAATACACCCCTATAATCAATCTAAACATCAATCCAAAACAAGAGGTGAGAATACCTTACACCTTTTATAATACCGGAGTTTTTATACCATAGGAGCACACTTTTTAGAGCAATAAGCATCATACTTTAGTTTACATACTTTCACTTTTTGCTCAGTTTTTTGCACATGAATTTTACTTCACATTTCAAGCATTTTTGCTCATAACATACATAAACTCCTTTTTTAGCCATCCGGAACCGTTTCTTATACAAGTCATCCCGAATGCTTTATACACTCCTTTTAAGGTTGATATAAAGACCAATCATTTGGAAGAATGAATTGTATCCTTTAGGTGCATACTAAGACACTCGGCACACCGGGAACCAATTAATTTATTTTGGTTTTAATTAAATGGAACAGCTAGGCTTCGTGCCTATGGTATAATCATATTATGGAGTTATCACCACATAGTCTAATAATCAAATGCACTTAACTTAACCAACTTCCTAATTTCATTAACAAATACAAGGATTGGGTTATATTACATAAAATTATCTCAGCATAAGTTCAATGCTAATCTCATAAGAATGGCGTCTGACCATTGCTAACAACTATATATCCCGTTGCGCGAGGTGTCGAATCAGATAGGCAAACCCAGCATCTGGACTAAAACCAATATTATGATGAGTTCTCAACTATTTTCTATGGCCACCGTGCGCGGGTGACGATCCGGATAAGATCAATTTAAGTGTCCTAACCCAACTATTACATTATTATATTTCATATTATATTATTTTAACTTCTTCTCGATCTAAGCAAAAGTAAGTAGGGAAATTCAATCGGGTATGGTTTGATCATCTACTAATTATACATATGCCTAATCTACATGCAAACAATCAAATTAATTTTATAACCAAATTATACAATGGAATCGGGTGCACCTTATAATCATGGCCGGATCTTCTAGTTTTGCTCACATAAGCCCTCCAAAGTTATTCTTCAGAATCTACAAACACTCAACAAATATATATAGAAGAAACTTCCACAACTAATTAGCACAAGATTCTTATACTATGATTCCAATATTTTTTTAAAAGTTTCAATTTTTCCAAAAATTACATTTTGACCTATTTTTGACCCATTTTTGACCATAATTTCACACAAAAACATGTAACACATGTGACATAATCCCCCCAACTTAAAGCATTGCATTGTCCCTAATGACAAAACTTTTAAAGTGAATTTAGTTAAAACTCACTTTGACAAAACTCACACACAACAATACCTAACTCACTTTCGTAGAAATCACGATATGCATTTAGAGTATGCAACAAGGCCTTTAAACCAACTCGGTAGCCTGAGTGGACGGTTTAGTCTCGTAAGGGTTTGTAGTGAGCACACCTTACTAAGTTTTTAACACACATCACAAAAAAGAAAATAAAGGAAAATTAAATATAGAAAGAAAAAATTACACACACACACACACTACAAACACGGGTTGCTCCCATGTAGGCAAAATTTTACCATCATCAGACCGACATACTTACTTGAGAGACTTTTAATAGGTGTTTATGGTTCAGATGTTTTCCATGAACATTACCTGATTAAGGTGTAGGAATGATGCTACCATCTCGAATAATTGTACCAAGTGCGAAAAAAACAATTCATCAACTTTTCTTATTTATAATACAGAGAAATTTTCTTTTTTTAATCTTTTCACGTATTCTCCTTGCTATTCTTCTTAGACCTTAATACGCACATTTTCTTTCGGGTTCTTTTTCTAATACAACCATTACCTTTGCTGGAACCATGCGCCCTTAGTAGCACGTCTTGATGAACTAATAGACAATCAAATTATTCTTGGACTTCGTTCAAAGTTGGTTGTTGAACTTGTTGTGACTCCAAAGGCGTTTCCTCCAAAGATAGTAAGATTTCTTACTTTAATCATTGATAATCCTCTTCCCATCAAAGAGCTCCTTCTCACTGTCAACACAATGCAAATTCTCCAAAGTACGATCCAAATTCATACTTGGGGTATGCGTTTGGATACACTTATCAATAGTATCAATATGGTAACAATCATTTAAAATAGGAGAGTTCAATGAATTAAACACATTAAGTTGAAGCTTCCTGTTACCAAAAGCAATATCCATGGCGCCAGTTCGACAATTAATCCTAGCGCTATCTTTGGCTAGGATAATGGTCGCCCAGGACTAATGTTTGGGTTGGAAGTTAGATACAAGTCCAAAGGATCATCCTTAAGCATACGGGGTGCATGCTTTTGGACTTCCTCATCGATCACATCCACCTGGTAACATTCATTCATAGTAGGAGAATTTACATAAATAAACACATTTAATCTTAGCTTCTTATTACCGAACGTAATATCCATGGCGCCAGTTTGATAATTAATCTTAGCATCTATCGTGGCTAGGAATGGTCGCCCAAGTATAATGGTCGGTTGAACATCCTTGTATGGTGACTCGGTGTCCATAACAAAGAAGTCAACTGGGTAATAGAAGTTATCAACTTTCACAATAACATCCTCTAAGATGCCTTTGGGAATTTTGGTAGATCGATCGGCTAAGGAAATTATAGTGTCAATCTTATGAATAGTTCCTAAGTCACACTTATCGGTCAAACTAGCATGAAGGATGTTGATACTAGCATCGAGATCAATGAGCGCCTTATTAATAGCAATATTTCCCATCACAACTAAAATCAATGGTGCTCTAGGATCTTTGAACTTGGGAGGAAGAGAGCTAGATAAGACTGCACTGACATGCTCAGTTAGGTCAATCTTTTTAGGCAAAGTTTCCTTCAGCTTCCTCTTTTAGGTACACAAATCCTTAAAAAACTTGGCATATGTAGGAATTTGCTTGATAGTATCAATAAGGGGGAGATTTATCTTTACTTACTTGAAACTCTCCCATATATCCTCAGAATAATGACCCTCTTTAGGACCACCTGGCTTATGCTTTGGAATTTTACCATTTCAAAGAGATTTTACCATATTCACATGCTTAGGACCACCTGGCTTATGCTTTGGATTAAGGGCAGGATAGCTTGGAAGCTTACCCGCTTCTCGTTTATGCACCTCTTCGGCCAACTGGCCCATTTGTCTTTCAAGATTCACTACACATTTAAAGAGGGACTCAAACTTTTAGGTTTGCACCTTGATTAGACTTGGCCAACTTACTTAGGATCATGTTAAACTTTTGGTCAACATTAGATTGTTGGCCATTGCTTGAACCTTGACTGTGATTTTGGTATTGCTATGGCCGCAGCTTTGTTGTTGGTAATTTTGTTGGAGGTTAGATTAATCGCCACCCTCATACCTTGCTTTATAACCATGGTTTTGTTGTTGGGTATTGTTAGGGCGATTGTCGTCATCCTTCTAACGGAAGTTGAGATGACTATGCCATTACGGATTGTAACTTTTAGAGAATGGGTAGTTTCGTGAATGGTTTCCATAGACTCAATTTACCTCTTCATTCGATGGCGCCCCCCAATTTTGACATTTATTGACCGAACGACTCGGATCACCACACATTGAGCACACATCATGCGACACCTTTGACATATTCGGGACACCTTTTCCTAGATTTCTCAACAAAAGATCAACTTTCTTACTTAACTTACTAATTTTGTGCCATGTTGGTTAGACACAATATTGGCGGAAGATGTGTGGTTGTTGTTTTGATCCACCGAAGCTTAGGTCTTGCAACCCTTGCTTAGTTTTTTAAAAAACTCCCATTATTCCTCCATGGGCTGTGAGAAAAATGTATCCCTGCTAGTTGCCACCGCGAATTATTGGTTGTGATAATCCAACCCATCATAGAAGACTTTGACAAGCTCCTATTTTGGAACATCGTGGTGATGGCAAGTTCTTAATAACTCTTTCAGTCTACTAAAAGCTTCGTGAAACTGCTCGCCTGGGATTTGACAAAAGGATTTAATCGTATTCCTAATGGCAGTAGTTTTACTTATAGAATAAGATTCATTAAGAAATGCGGATTGCATTTTAGACCATGAGTTAATACTACCTTTGAACCTTGACCGTGATTTTGGTATTGCTGTGGCCTTTGTTGGTAGGAGCTTTGTTGTTGGTAATTTTGTTGGAGGTTAGATGAATCGCCACCCTCATACCTTGGTTTGTAACCATGGTTTTGTTGTTGGGTATTGTTAGGGCAATTGGCGTCATCTTCCAACAGATGTTGGATGACTGCGTCATCCGGTTGTAAACTTCGGAGAATGGGCCGTTTCGTGGCGGTTTCCATAGACTTCTATTACCTCCTCATCGTATGGCGCCCCTAATTTTGACAATTATTGATCTGAATGTCTAGGTTCAACCAAACTTTGGAATCGTCGTGCGACACCTGCGACACATTCGGGACAACTTTCTAGATTTATCAATAAAATATCACCTTCTCTTACTAACTCATTATATTTCATAATGTTGTGCAATGTTGGAGTTAGACACCAAATTGTCGATAGATGTGTGTTGTTGTTTTGATCCAACGATGCTTGGGTCTTGCAACCCTGCTCTGCTTTCAAAAAAAATCCCCATTTCTTCCTCCATGGGCCGTTGAAAAAAAGTTACCCCCTCTAGTTGCCATCACTAATTGTTGGCTGTGATAATCCATACACATCATAGAGACTTGTCAAGCTCCTAGTTTGGAACATCGTGGTGATGGAAAGTTCTTAATAACTCTTTCAGTCTACTAAAAGCTTCGTGAAACTGCTCGCCTGGGATTTGACAAAAGGATTTAATCGTATTCCTAATGGCAGTAGTTTTACTTATAGAATAAGATTCATTAAGAAATGCGGATTGCATTTTAGACCATGAGTTAATACTACCTGATTCAAGAGATGTGAATCAGGCCTTAGCTTGATCTTTAAGAGAAAAAGGAGAAAGGCGAAGTCTTACCTCGTCCTTAGTAGCGTTACTAACTTGATATGTACCTGCAATGGAGAAGAACTCCCGCATATGTGCGTATGGCTACTCATGACCTCTAAATACAGGCAAGATCGTTATGAGGTTCGGCTTGATATTGAAGTTGCTCACAGCCCCATTAGCCACAGCCGGATAGACAATCAACAAGGGATCCTTGAAGTTCCCCGGTCAATAGTAGGAATCTACACCCCGTGGTGGGGATTCTGCTCCGGTGGCATCGTCGTCACCTGGCATTTCTGGGAAAAGCTCTTCTAAACCTTCAAAATTAAGGTTAGTAGAAAACTGTCTAACTGCTTTCCTCCTCAACCTTGCACTTCTCTCTACCTCGGGATCGTAAGCTAACGGTGATGTACGTCACGATCTATGCGTGCGTATACACTAACTTGCACACTCACAACCAACAAAACAAACAAGCAAACAAAATAAGAGAAAATGAAAATCTTTTTGTATTTTTTATTTTTAAGCTATTAACAAAAACTTAATCCAAAAGCGAACTCACTCCCCGGCAGCGACGCTAAAATTTGATAGCTTCATTATACTATAAAAAAAACCTTAACTAAACCTATATAGATAGGGTAAGAAAGGGTCGAATCCTCAAGGAGTAGGTGGATTCAATTTAAGTTTTGGGGTGATTACTGATCAATAAAAGTTTTGGTTTTGAAATCTTAATAACTAGATACCGATTAAGCTAACGATTAAACTAGAGAAATTAGAAATGAAGTTGTAAACAATTAACAGAACAATGAAATCCCTCCCAGCTTCCAATATCTAAGGTTGATCACGTTATGGATTATCAACACTTTCAAATCAATTACAAAGATTACTTTGACTTATTATGGATGAATCAATCTAGGTACATGTTATATTTATTAATGACTAGCAATAATAAGTCTTATACCAATTCAACCAACAATTGTGTTTTAATGATCTATTTAGGTGCAACTTATGTCGGTTATGCAACAATCTTACTACTTAACTAGATGAAACTAGTATGAATTGCTAACTAATAATAAGTTGTCTTGCACAAACAATTAAACACAATCTCAAATCAAACAATGTATTTCATAAATATGCATGAATGCATTCAAATCATAAATCAATGTAAATATAAATGTGATAATCAAAAAACAATGATCAAACCCTAAATATGGTTACCAGATGGAATTACAATGAGATTAGCCTAGCATGGTGGTGGAGATGATGGAAGAGTTTGTTGTCATGGCGGCTAAAGCTTTAAAATAACTATTTGCTCTCTTTTTCTTCTCTGTCGCCGTTTGCTACTGCCTAAGAGCGTCTCTAATGCTTCTACCTATTAAAGACTTTTTTCATTTATGACAATTAATTTATCATAACTTCTATAATTCAAAAAGTCAATGGACAAAAGCTTTCTAAAAGCTTTTTGCTATTATGTCTTCTTTAAATACGTGTTCAAAATGAAAGTAAACATGCCCTCATTTAATGAAGATAGCTTTTATCATTTTTGTAAACCATTTGTCATCTACCAAGTCATTCTCTTAAAAGCTATTGGTAAAGCTTTCCTTGCAATGGATCAAGTCATCAATATAGCTTTTGTTAATACAAATAATGTCTAAAAATGTTATTTATATTTTTTGACCTCTCGATGTTTTGATAATGACAAAATGTGAAAACGTTTACGATAAAATTAAACGTTTATAAATTACTAATCGTAAAATTCCATTTCTAAGATTAATCACTTAAGGTATGGATAAACAAATCATTAAACATGATTAGTGATCAAGAAAATAATTTTTCTTCCCTAAACCTTACATTTTTACAAAAGTGTTTTTATAAAAATATAAAAACAAAATATTTATTCATTAAAAGAAATGTTTTATTAAAAACATAAAATTTGAAATTCAAATTTTCCCCCCAAAATGGAAGGTTCTAAATCAGATACAATTTCACCACAAATAGGACAAAAGGGAGAAACGTAGTATACGGCGACCCCTCTTATAGGCATGGCGGCCCATTTATATTTTGGGACCACCGGGACCGCCGTCAGCAACGGCTATATTTTTTGTCCCTATAAATAATGGGCCACCCCATCTGAAAAAAAAACCTCTTGCCACGAATTTTTTCAGATCTGTTTTTCTCTCTTCTTTCTTTCTTTCTAAAACACATATCTTGATCACTAACATACCTTGATCTTGTTTCAAGTGATTAATTCTTTCTTCCTCCCTTCTTCCTCTAATCAAGTGCAAGAGAAGAACAATCGTATTCTTCTACATACGATTTGTTGTCAAGTGATCTTTCTCTTCCTCCTCAAGATCACATATATTCATTACATTTACTTAGTGTTGTTGTGTAAATTGGATTGTGTGTAGATCCAATAGTGTAAATTGTGTATTGGTGTGATTTGGATTGTGTGTCAATCCAAGGGTATATATATCTTGTGAGTGTATAAAGACTTAGGGAAGTCATAGATTGGTTCTAGCTAAGATTAGGACTCGACATCTAGCTTAGTGTCGGAAAAGGAAGTAAGCGACGTGTAAACGGTTTTCTCCGCCTAAAGGGAGCTTGTTGACATAGTGAAATCTCGAGTGGAGTACTCGGGGAGTGGAGTAGGAACGAAGAGGTGCTTCGTTGCCGAACCACTATAAATCTTGGTGTCTTGGTTTGATCGTTTCTTTCTTTATCTCTTTATTATCATTGCTTACTTTGTTCATTACATTAGATAATTTAGTTGTGATTCATATTGTTGATTGATTGACATATAACTCGAATCAAACATTTTTAAGTAAAGATTTAAAAACAATAATTAACCGGTAAACTATTCAACCCCCCCTTCTAGTTTCCTACAATTGGTATCAGGAGCAAGGTCACTCAAGATTTTTAAAATATATTGTATTTTAAAGCTTGGATCGATCTATGGATTCCGACAAATATCTAGAAGGGCAATCCATGCAAAGACCACCACTCTTTGAAAGCGATAGTTTTATTTATTGGAAAAATAGATTCGAGACATATGTTAAATCAAAAGATCTAGATCTTTGGCATGTTATTACCAATGGTGATTTTCAACCTATTGCACAAAATCCGGAAACCAAATTAGATGAGGTTATCCCTTTTGAAAAACAAACCGATGATCTCAAAAAGAAACTTGCGAAAAATAATGAAGCAAAAATGGTTATTTACAATGCCTTGCCAAGAAAAGAATATGAAAGAATTTTCATGTGCAATACGGCAAAAGAAATTTGGAAAACTTTGCTAATCACCCATCAAGGTAATAGCCAAGTCAAAGATAATAAGATTGACCTTTTGGTTCAACAATATGAACAATTCGTCATTTCCGAAGACGAATCTATAGATAGTGCTTTTGCTAAATTTAATACGATTATTACTAGTCTTAAAGCTCTTGATGAAGGTTATTCTAGTAAGAACTACGTAAGGAAGTTTCTTAGGGCTCTACATCCTAAATGGAGAGCAAAAGTCACGGCTATTGAAGAGTCGAAAGACTTGACATCACTATCTCTTAATAAGCTCATTGGAAGCCTCAAAGTCCATGAGATGATCATCAAGAAAGATTCCAAAATAGTCAAAACAAAAGTTGAAAGGAAATCTCTTGCTTTAAAGGCTAAGAAAGAATCTAGTGATGATGAGTGTTCGACTTCCGGTAGTGAAAACGAAGAGTACGCCATGGCAGTAAGAGACTTCAAGAAGTTCTTTAAGAGAAGAGGTAGATTCGCGAGACAACCTCAGAACGACAAAAAGACGTATCAAAGAAACCGTGATGACAAGAACGGTAAAAGTGATAGAAAATGTTTTAGATGCGGCGACCCGAATCATCTCATTGGAGAATGTCCAAAACCACCGAAAGACAAGAACCAAAGAGCCTTTGTTGGAGGCTCTTGGAGTGATAGTGGTGAAGAAGATGATGAGAAGGTCAAAGACGAAACGTGTCTTGTAGCTCACGCATCAAGTGAGGTATGTTCCGAATCATCTTACTTTAGTGATGAAAACTCATCAATTGATGATATAGCTTTAGATAACGAATATGATAAGTTATGCAAAACGAGTCTAAAAATAATCACCCAAAACAAAAAGTTAAAAGCTACAAGAATTAGTTTAGAAAATGATCTTAGAGAATTAAAAGATAAATTGTCTACACTCGAGAAAAACAAGGGAGTTGATCTTGATTGTGCAAAGTGTTATGCACTTAAAATTGAGAATGAAAAACTTAAGGATTAATCTACTAGGTTAAACAAATTTGAAAAGAGTACACATTGCTTAAATGAAATGTTGAGTAATAAAAAAGCCTCCGGTAATAAATTAGGTTTAGGGTTTGATTCATTTGAAGCATCATCTAGTGAAACTAAGGAAATAAAATTTGTAAAAGCTCAGAAAAGGCGTGTTCTGATGGAGGTCCCATAATTATGGGCGACCCCCTTAATGATCCGGCGACCCCCATAATAAATATGGGACCGCCACCAGTGATGCCTGGATCTGAGAAAATCGTGTCTTTTCAAAAATCCATTTTGGGTGCTAGATCAAAACACATAATTGTAAACAAAGTCAAAGTTCCCGTTGCTAGTGACAATGAAGTTAAACAATTCTATAAGCCATTGTCAAAACCTGGAGTTGGATTTTCGAAACCTAACTTTAGATCCAAAACTCCACCTCCTAGAAGAGTCAATAATAATTACTCTCGTCCTAAAACACCGCAACCTAAAAGACATGTTGGTCGACAAAACCAACCCCATAGATTTCCCGTAACTTGGAACAACTTTCCCCGTCAAAGTTACATGCCATGGGAATTGTGTCTTCCATTCTCACATCCCAACCAATTGCATCAAATGCAAGGGATGTTTGGCACTAACAACTTTGGACCCATGAGATATTGGGGACCAAATGTTTGAGTTGTTGTCTTATATAAATAGATATGCCTTGGAGTCGACTTGGAGCCCGATGAATGGATCAAGGATAGCGGATGCTCTAAACATATGACGGGCAACCGAAAGCTCTTCTCCACCTACAAGGCATACAATGGAGGTAATGTCATTTTTGGTAGTAATCTTCGCGGTAACATCATTGGCAAAGGTACGATTTCTAATGACTCTCTCAAAATAGATAATGTAGAACATGTTGATAACTTAGGATTTAACTTGCTTAGTATAGGACAAATATGTGATAATAAGTGTAAAGTAACTTTCTCTGAACATGATAGTGAAATCACTAAGAACGGTAAAGGCATAGGTAGATGTATTAGGAAGAGAGGCTTATATGTGATGAAATTTAGAAATAAGCCTAAGGATCAAATTTGTCTAACAACGATTGATGAAAATTCCACCTTGTGACATAGGAGATTAGGACACGCAAATATGCGTATCATCCAATCGTTGGCCTCTAAGTATTTAGTTAGAAACTTACCTAAGCTTAAGTTTGATAAACACTTTTGTGATGCTTTCAAAATAGGAAAACAAGCTCACGCTAGTCACTAAGCTAAGAATGTAGTCTCAACGACTAGATGCTTAGAACTTCTCCATATGGATCTCTTCAGTCCATCTGCCGTACGGAGTTATGGAGGAAACCGTTACACCCTAGTGATAGTAGATGACTATTCTAGGTATACTTGGACTAGATTTCTTAAGGATAAGACCGAAGCTTTTGATCACTTCGAAATATTTAATAAGAAAATCCAAAACCAATTAGGATGCACAATAGTGTCAATAAGAACCGACCACGGTAGAGAATTTGATAATGAAGTGCAATTTGGCGAGTTTTGTAATGCCAATGGTATTACTCATAACTTCTCGGCTCTACGCACTCCTCAATCAAATGGCGTGGTTGAAAGGAATAATAAGACACTTTAGAAAATGAGTAGAACAATGTTGAATGAGCAATCATTACCACCAAAGTTTTGGTGTAACGCCGTAGATACTTCAACATACATTCTAAACTGAATCCTCACTAGAGCCATTCTAGGAAAAACACCTTATGAACTCTTAAGAGGTAGAAAACCCACACTAGATTATTTTAGAGTGTTTGGAAGCAAGTGCTTCATTTTGAACACAAAAGAATACCTTACCAAGTTTGACCCAAAGTCATACGAAGGTGTCTTTCTAGGTTATTCTCAAAATAGTAAAGCCTACATCGTCCTAAACAAGCGCACTAGGAAAGTCGAAGAATCACTTAACGTGACATTCGATGAAACTCCTCCACCCTCTAAGACATCACCGTTGGTGGATGATGACTTAGATGAGGAAGAAGCCATTAAGGTCACCGAAAAGAAAAACCTAGAAAACAACATTGAGGATGAAACATTAGAAATTGACGAAATAGTCAATATTAAGGAATCTAGGAACCATCCCTTGGAAAATGTCATAGGAAATCTTAACCAAAGAACCCTTAGGTCACAAGCCCAAAACCAAAGTAACTTTTATTGTTTTATTTCTACCATAGAACCTAAGAATGTGAATGAAGCCTTAGGAGATGAAAGTTGGATAGTCGCTATGCAAGAAGAATTAAATCAATTCATTGCTAACGACGTTTGGGAGTTAGTTCCACAACCTAAGAATATGACAATTATAGGAACTAAGTGGGTGTTTAGAAATAAGTTAGACGAGAACGGTGTTGTTTCTCGAAATAAGGCTAGATTAGTTGCTCAAGGCTACAACCAATAAGAGGGCATCGATTATGATGAAACTTATGCTCCGGTTGCTAGACTTGAGTCAATTAGAATATTATTAGCTTATGCTTGTGCCTTAGATTTTAAACTATTCCAAATGGATGTAAAAAGTGCATTCCTGAACGGTTTTATTAATGAGGAGGTATACGTGGCACAACCTCTAGGATTCATTGATTTCGAAAAACCGGATCATGTTTATAAATTAAAGAAAGCTTTGTATGGTCTTAAACAAGCACCTAAAGCATGGTATGATAGATTAAAGGCCTTTATTATTAAACATGAATATAAAATGGGAATGGTAGATAACACTTGATAAGTGTAAAATACACATATCTATTTATACCTAAAATAACCCAATTAAACCCAAAACAGACCAAAAATGGCAAAAATATGCTTGTATTTGTGTTTTGTGTGTGCAGGTATGGATAAGTCAAAAATCACAAGAAAACAGTCAAAAGCTAGCAAACACGGACACGAGAATCAGAAGAGTTCAAAAAGAAGCCAAAGATCCAAAGCCTTAGCCAATTTTCATCTACAAGGGCCAATCTTGCATTTCTCAAAAGTTATTTATAACTTAAAAAGAGGAAATGAAAGAGAGGGGCCAAATGTGCAATCTTCTCAAACTACAACAGTTTTAACTGTCAAAAAAGAAGCGGGAACCTACCTAATGGCAAGTAGGCTCGATATCATGTTTAGTGTCTGCCTTTGTTCCCGCTTCCAAGAGGCTCCTAAAACCTCTCATCTTGAAGCGGTTAAGCGTATCTTCCAATACATTAAAGGCACTACGCACTTAGGATTATGGTATCCTAAGGGGACCGGCATAGAAACCGTAGTATATGCCGACTCTGATCATGCGGAGATTATGTGGATCGAAAAAGCACTAGCGGTATTTTTTACGTTCGTGGGATGTTGTTTGACATCTTTGTTCTCGAAGAAACAAACCGCTCTTGCTATATCCACTACCGAAGCCGAATACGTAAGCGTCGGAAAGGCATGTCAACAAGCACTATGGATGAAACAAGCTCTCATCGACTATGACGTACGACTCGACGACGTTCCCATCATGTGCGACAACAAGGGCGCGATTGACCTTAGCAAAAACCTGGTGCAACATTCTCATACCAAACACATCGAAATACGTCACCACTTTCTTCGTGATAATGTCAAGAAAGGACATATCTCAATCGAAAAAGTGCCTTCAGTCAACAACATCGTCGACATTCTTACTAAACCCCTTAAACGTGAATCGTTTAACTATCTACGTCTTGGTTTAGGAATGATGGAACACATTCCATAAATCATATTAAGAACGTTTCTCATTCTTCTGTCTCAATTCTAGTCCGTGTTCCATTCTGTGTCGTGACAACTCAAATACTTCATCCGAAGTACTTTAAGCATGTTTAATTCGCGAAATGCAATTTAAAATGTCACTCCTCTTCGCAAAACTTATGTCAAAATCAAGTTCAAAAACCCTCACTGAGGGCGGCCCCTAATATATTTGGGACCGCCATGAAGATAAGGAACCGCCACCAGAAAGACAGAAATAATAACACTTAAACTAAATTTTTCTAAACTAAAAAACAAACACCCCCTTTCTTGTTGCCATTGACGACCACGAACACAAACCCACCAAATCTCAAAAATCAATCATTAAAACTTTAATTGAAGATCAAATCAACATCAATAATTATTCCTAACATCTCAAAGATCATCAATTGTAAGTCATTTCACTTATTTTCTTTCGATTTGAGTCTAGGGTTCATGATGAACACCAAAAATTGAAATTGGGTATTTTCCATTTTTCTTTCAATTTTGTTTAATTAAAACCACTAGGATACAATGTATAACTAATATGCTTCCCGTAGATATAGGATTTGTATACATTGATGAAGTTTGTCAAAAAATTATTTTTGAACCAAAACCCCAATTTCATCTTACAAATCACTCACAATAAAACTGTGGTTATGCTTTGTTAATCCAATTCAAAAACGTTTTTAAACACATGCATAATGATCTCATGAACAAATTTCAAGATACATAATTCATATGTATTTTTTGACTTGTTTGGTTGAGCAAAATCAAACTAAGGAGCGTTTGGGTTAACTCTTAGGATTTTATATTTAGGTCGAGTTAATCGTTACTCCACATTTGTTACATTTAAGCACTCATTAGAAATCTTTCTCAAAGATTCGATTTTACTAAAAATTATGACTACCTATCTTAGGTAAAATGGAGTTCGAAGATGAACTACGTTACACAAAATCATACATTCCAAAGATCTTGAATGATTCCTACATACCTAACTACTTGAAACCTATCATTCAAAATTTAGAATGCAGAGCTATCCATGAAGGTCGTCTTGTTGAACCCGAATCAACCAAATACGACAAAATCAAAACAATGTTTAAAGCCATCAAATTCACTAAAATATATAAGCTACATGAAGCCATTTGTCCTAGATTTCTACTTGAATTTATCTCATCCATGGAAATAATCCATGAAAATGATCAAAACACTTTTATCAAATTTTCGGCATTAAAAGGAGTCTTTAGATACTCATTTGAATCATTTGCGTCAATTCTCTCCATTCCATTTCAAGGTCAATGCTTTTACTCTGAAGACTCATCCCTTGACTCTTTGAAAATGAATTAAAACTCTTTCACACCCTTCAAAACAAATGTCCTAACTCCAAAAGAAAGAATTTAATCCTTAACAATATCCGGACAAACCACCTTTCCAAACAAAATTCTCAAAGAAGAGCTTCGTGTTGAATTAAGATCTTGGAACAAAATCATTCAAGAAAATGCTTTCGGTACTCAAAATAACTCAACCTTTCTTCCTGCATCATCATGTCACTTGATGTATTACATCCTAACTAGCACTTCATTCAACTATGCATTCTTTCTAATTAAAAGAATCAAAAATATCAAATTTCAACCAAATACCTCAATACCATATGGAATAATTCTAAGTCGTTTGTACAAACACATTATCCAAACCAATCCTCATCTTCGTAATCCAAAATATAAAACATATTGGGGATCCATGAAACCTTGGATTCATCCTTCTCATCTTGAATCAATTATCTACATATCCTCTGAAGAAGTGTCAAGTGTTGATTCAAACGATGATTGAAATCTCTCTAGAATTATTGCTAGCAATACGTACAATGTAATATTATCTTATTCTATGTATTGGATAATCAAGTACGTGTATAATGTGTCTACATGTTGTCTATGAGCCTTATAGTAGACATTTTTAGTCATTTCATATGCTTTATCTTGGCTATATTACATGACTTATTCACGTCTTTACTTATATTATGTGAACATTGAAGTGTTGGAAATGCCTAAAAATCATCCTCATTGACCACTCTTGAAACTCTAGAAAACGCCCCCCTAAAATGGTTTGGCGGCCCCCTTAATTATTCGGGACCGCCATAACAATAAGGGACCGCCATCAGGAGTAACTCGAAACACTCATGTCCCCTCCTTATCTGCATCTTTAACCCTATTCTTCCTAGGTCTAGCTGTTCTTTCCCTTCTAAACTAAACACTTCTTGGAACTATCTTATACCAAAACCATGCCTTTCCCAAATCTCTTCTATATAAACACCATCCTTATTCATCTTAATCACCACTTCTCTTGTAAACATCTCCTCAAAATCTTAATGTCATCTTCTAACACGTCTCCTCGTGACTACTCACAAAAACACAAAAGAGAAATTCTTGAACCGTAGAGACAAAGCCATAATCTTCCACCTTCACCACCACCAAATAGGATCTCACCTCCTCTTTGTCATAGCAACCCACTATCTATATCTCCAACAAACTCACCAATCTTTGATACCACTCCCTTGCCTCCTTCTCCTAACTCATCTAATCCTACATCTTCCTCCTTGCCTCTACAAAATTCTACTCAAAATCTTAATGAAAATAAATTGCATATACTCCTACACCTTTCAAATCTTCTTGATATCAACATTCAACATGCAATTGAGTTAACCAATCCGTCACCTCCATCCTCATCATTCACTCATCCTCCTTTTCTCGACCAAATCAATGTTCATTCGGACTTTTGTCATTGTTGCTTGGGTACTCGTAAAGTATTCAATATCTTAAGAGATGACCTTAACCGAATCAAATCTCTCATCATTGAGCCCTCAACCCTTTTCCTTTCATCCATTACTACCAACTCGTCTTGAAACATCCTCATGAAGTCTAGAGTCATCTACTAGTTCACTTTTCTTAGATGCTTTAATATGTTGTGTTTTAGTTATGATTATCTCATGCTTGTATCATTATATATATTGTCCTTGTGACTATATATGATTTCTTTATGAATTTAAATGAACTTAATTTTTAAGTTTCTAAATGTGTAGATTATAATGATGAGATATTTGTCTTGCTATGTTAGCTTGCACTTGTGTCCCTAACCTTGTTTTGTAGCAAACTACTTATCGTAAGATCGATCCCTTAGTGCCCCGAACAAGGGAGAGCATACATCAAGGGGGAGTCTTTAATCGTCAATTTCTTTCCCTCTACTACAAATCGACAATCAACCTTTTGGATTCGACAAAAAGGGGGAGAAATAGAATTTAACTCATTAATAATTTATAAACTTCTAATTTTATACTAAATGAGTTTATGTTTTGTCATCATCAAAAAGGGGGAGACTGTTAATACAAATAATGTCTAAAAACGTTATTTATATTTTTCGATCTCTCGATGTTTTGATAATGACAAAATGTGAAAACGTTTACGATAAAATTAAACGTTTATAAATTACTAATTGTAAAATTCCACTTCTAAGAGTAATCACTTAAGGTATAGATAAACAAATCATTAAACATGATTAGTGATCAAGAAAATAAATTTTCTTCTCTAAACCTTACATTTTTACAAAAGTGTTTTTATAAAAATATAAAAACAAAAATATATATTCATTAAAAGAAATATTTTATTAAAAACATAAAATTTAAAATTCAAATTTTCCCCCCAAAATGGAAGGTTCTAAATCACATACAACATTCACCACAAAATGACAAAAAAGGGAGCGTAGTCTACGGCGGCACCCTTATAGGCCTGGCGGCCCCCTTATATATAAGGGACTGCCGGGACCGCCGTCAGCAACGGCTATATTTTTTGTCCCTATAAATAATGGGCAACCCCATCTGAAAAACCGAACCTCTTGCCACGAATTTTTTTAGATCTGTTTTTCTCTTTTCTTTCTTTCTTTCTAAAACACATATCTTGATCACTAACATACCTTGATTTTGTTTCAAGTGATTAATTCTTCTTCCTCCCTTCTTCCTCTAATCAAGTGCAAGAGAAGAACAATCGTATTCTTCCTCTAACATTTACGATTTTCGTAGTATGTGTCTTTCTCTTTCTCCTCAAGATCACATATATTCATTACATTTACTTAGTGTTGTTGTGTAAATTGGATTGTGTGTAGATCCAATAGTGTAAATTGTGTATTGGTGTGATTTGGATTGTATGTCAATCCAAGGGTATATATATCTTGTGAGTGTATAAAGACTTAGAGAAGTCATAGATTGGTTTTAGTTAAGATTAGGACTCGACATCTAGCTTAGTGTCAGAAAAGAAAGTAAGCGACGTGTAAACGGTTTTCTCTGCCTAAAGGGAGCTTGTTGACATAGTGAAAATCTACGATGCGGATTTACATCGGGGTCTATCCTTTGTAGGGAGAAACGAAGAGGTGCTTCATTGCCGAACCACTATAAATCTTGGTGTCTTGGTTTGATCGTTTATTTCTTTATCTCTTTATTATCATTGCTTACTTTGCTCATTACATTAGATAATTTAGTTGTGATTCATATTGTTGATTGATTGACATATAACTCGAATCAAATATTTTTAAGTAAAGTTTTAAAAACAATAATTATTCGGTAAACTATTCAACCCCATCTTCTAGTTTCCTACAAAAATTGTTATGTAAAATTTTGACAAAGAAATGATAAGTGTTTGACAACTAAGTACGTTATTTAAATTATTTAAGAGCTTTCTCGAGGAAACCTATTTTAACGCTCAATAATAATGTCGTCGCCACCATGAAGGTTTGAAACCGGCTTATTGGGTTGAATCGGTTGGGTCAAACCGGGTTTCAAAACATTATGTTTAATCTCCAAACCATCAAACTTTTATTATTTTTCGTTTATAACCCATAAATCTTTTTATTACTACAACTATTTACCGCTAGGAATTTCCGCCGCTATGCGCGGGTATTCGTCTAGTTTAGTATAATCTAGTTTAGTAGTTTTTAAAATTTAGTGTTAAATACAAAATCAAAATTAAAAGACATTCATCATCAAAATGAACGCTGTCGTGAATTTCAAATTCATCTCTCGTTGAGACACGACATCCGGAGGATCTATTATTACTTTTCCTAAAGTAATTTTTATCCGACGTGATTACTTATATTATATTACCCGACTAGTTCTCACGAACGAATCATTTATGCACACCAAGTGTTTGATAAATTATTTTTTGTGTTATTGTATTTTGTAGGGCAAAAATGGAGCATAGATTGTAGCATCTAACCTTTCGTTTGTTATAAACATAGTTTAAACATTTTAATAGTCCAACTTAAATATGTTACTCATTATGTTATGCATAGTTTGTACCTTTAGAAAAATAGACAAGCATAACCATGATCTATGTTTTGGATAAAGTAATTTAGATGTACAATTTATAAGATGTGGAATAGTTATGATCGAATAGCAGGTAATTAAATAAAAGGTGGATTGTAACTATGTCTATGTGATACGAACCGGATCGATAATCGAATTTGATAGAGAAATAAAACAGATAGAATGGGTTTATGTTGTTGGGATAAAACCGACCCTCTGATGGTTTATATTAATGAGATAAATCGACCCCCCAATTGATTAACAAATCAATACTTCATATTCTGATACGAACCAGATCGATAATAGAATAAAGATAAGAAAATAAACAAGATAGATAGTTTATGTCAATGGGATAAACCGACCCCTCAATGGTTTATATTAATGAGATAAGCTGACCCCCCAATTGATTAGTAAATCAATACTTCATATCCATTCAATATAATGAGAATTACAATCATAATCATCTATATATAATAATCATTTCATTATAGCCCGCCATGTGTGTGCCATTGATACCCGAGATCAAAAGAAGATTTAACTTTTTTTTAATGAACAGGATGGATGCAGGATGGATGCTTTTTTCTGGTGGTGAAAAGTGATTTGGATGAACACTAATTTATGGATGTGAATAGTGATCCGGATGAATAGTGTTCAGTTTTTTTTAAACCTTAGAATCGAAACAGCTCTGATACCAATTGATACGAACCGGATCGATAATAGAATTGATAGAAGAAAATAAACAAGATAGATGGTTTATGTTAATGGGATAAACCGACCCCCTGATGGTTTATATTAAAGAGATAAACCGACTCCCCAATTGATTAACAAATCAATACTTCATATTCATTCCACATGATAAAAATACAACCTTAATGCCCTCTTTATAATGAAAGACGCCCTAGACTTAACTTGATCCATAAGATAATGCAATAAAATGAAACTAAATTAACTAATTAATTAATAATAATATGCAGGATCATATCAATACTCTCGCCCCCAAAAACACCTTGTCCTCAAGGTGTTGCTCCAAAATCTTGCCTCAAGTGATTCTGTCACACCCCCAAATAGGGTCCCGTCAGAATAAGCGTCCGGAGGCGTGACGTTCATGAATATCTCAAGTACAAAGCATAAAGAACGACCTCTAAGGGTACGTTTTGAAAATAAACATCGTTGCATTAAATTAAAATATTAATAAGTTTTACATCGATCAATCTAAATGATTTAAGAGTTAAAATGCAAAAGCTTAAATGAGTTTCAACAACGGTATTTAAAAACTTAGATAATTTCTTGAAAACCTGTCCAAGCAAAAGACTTCACATAATTCAAGCTACGACATCCAAGCTAAGCACCTGGAAAAAACATGCTTGAAAAGTCAACATAAAGTTGATCGTATCAAAAGACTTCTTTCTTGTGCTTACTCATCATTTTAGCCATTTCGTCTTTCATGCAATTACATCAACCTCTACCTTTCTTCATAAAATTTGTCACTTGTTGGAGACTTCGTTCCTTCCTATATGAGTCGAAAAATATGAACAAATTCAGAGGGCGATAGTAAGAAAGGTGGAAACATATTTTTATTTGATAGTTAAAAGCTGGCAAATTTCTCTCAATTATAAAGATTAACACTTTCACGAAGTTCCCTCGAATGTAAACATCTCATAATTGTGATCTACATTTACTAGTAATTTCAGACAATATTTTCCCGTGTCTTCTCACTAATTTCATTAGCTTTCGGTTTCCTTATATGGTGTATATCCCTGCACTCAAAGTGTGGATGACTATGCAATCACCATTAGCCAGTATCGTGCTACAACTATGCTCAGGTAGTGCACATTTCCTGTAATTTTAAGGCCATCTTCGTTAATATTTCGAATCAGTTAAACTTTATCAACTTTTTAATTCTTTGACTGTATGTGTAGGCCATTTATCACCTCTCGGCTAGGCCTGAAATATCTAAAATGGGATGGAGCAATCATTTAAACATGGTCTCACTCTGGATGTGTCTTGGCCCATGAGACACCCTTATTTGGTCTAATAGAAACTCATAAAAGATATAACTTCCAAAGTAAGACAAACAACTTACATACACTTGTTTCAAAGTTGAAACTCTGGATGAGTGAGTGCCAAAGCAGTACGATCAGTGCTGTCACACCAAACATACCTTAAAGATCGTATATTAAACACAAAACTGGTAACAACTTGCTCGCTAAAGGGACATCCAAACAGTTTTAGCTTTCTTAATTTTTGGCACCCTTGTGATAACTTCACAAGTCGGGCATTAGAATTTCCTATACGAATAAGAGACAAAGACATCAAATTAGCACCATACTTCCAGATATATTCCAAACCCACATCTGTCAATCATCCATGCCAAAGATGATTGATATCTAGCCTTTCGAGTTTGCTGCAACCCATTAGCATAGCTCTAACCCTATAGTCTAGCGGTAAAATTGTTATACCGTCTTTCTTACTCAACCATATACGGAAATCACACATATTCTTTAAATGAATTCCTAAACACTCCAGAGCTTCACTTGAAATATCTTCAAGGATAACATGTAAAGACTCCAAATTAGTACATCCCTTTGCCAGAGAAATCAATCCCACATGGGTCACAACCCCTTTATGGGTAAGTTTGCGCAATTTCTTGCAAAACTTACCAATAACTTGCAATCCCGTGTCTCCACATACATCCTCGGTATATAGAACTTCCAAATTGGTGCAACTCTTAAACAATAAACACTGTTGATCTTCATCCAAACCTACAAATACAAGTTTCAATTTCCTTATCTGATTCAGTAAAGGGAGTACACTCGAATACTGAGTTACAGTTCAATTCTACTTAAAGAACGTATATTGGGGGAAACCAAAAACCAACAAGCTCATTCTCCGCATCACATATATATCCACCGAAATGTTCCAACCTAACAGCATATCTAAAGGCATCTCCTAGTTTACTTAGATAGCACTCTCTAATCTTCAACGATATTAATGAGTTACAATAGTTTTTTGTAAGAAGTGTAAGATCTTCTACAAAAGAAATATCCGTATCCGTAACATGAAACCTTTCCAAAACCATGCTATTCAATGCTAATTGATGTAACCAAATCGCATCTTTCACTTCAATATGATAGCAATATTTCAAACACAAAGTTCTCAATTGGTTACAACACTTAGAGACATGCATTAACGCATCTGTCGAAAACCCTTTACACATCTTAATCTTCAAACTCCTTAAATCCTTACCACGTGTTCTCGTCAATGTCTCGAGATCTTCATCATGAATAACAAGATAATGGATATGATGTTCTTTTAAACACCTAAACTCGAGAGCTAATTGTTCAATCCATGGGTGATTCGTATATCAGGATAATGTGCTTGAATAAAATCAGGCGGGGGACCTTTAAGTGTAAAAGACTCAATAAACGGGAATCTTTTACTTAAAGAGGCCGGGTTTGGGTAGTAATGAACGTAGACAGTTAGGCGCTTACGCGTAATGCTATTAATCTCATAAAACTTACGGGAAACTAACAAAACAGAGTTTCGGTCGTCAACATTGTGTTTATAAGGTATAACCATGTCTAAAACTTCCTCCCCCACTTTGGTGAGTGCCATTAAGGTTTGGTTTGGCTTAAGACTAATAATAATCTTTAAAAAGTACCTAAATCAGTGAAAAAATGGCTAAATAAACAGCTTAACTAACCACTTGTGATACTCATTTTTGGCCTAATCACAACCCCTAAATGAATGAAACCATTTTTTCATCTTATAACCATAAGCAGCATATCCTAATCAAAACCCCATGATAAAAATACATGTACTTCAATGAGACATTTTATCAAACAGTTGGTGTGCAAACACAAATGACCAAAAACCAAGCTCTCTTCGAATGCAACTGGCTAAAGAAAACCGAGTCCTGCAGTAGGTCCCGATATTATCTATGTGAGGGAACTTTACTTCTAAAGTTCAAATAAACTTTAGAGGATTTTTTTTATTTTCTAATAATGTTGGTAGAAATATTACTAAATTCAATCTATACATTCTCTTCATGTTTTGGTGATGACAAACATGTAATTTATAACACATAACGTAAAGTGCTTAAGTTACTTGTGATCACAAATCATCAATGCATTCATACGACAACATCTCTCGGCGTCTCAAGTCTGCTTCAACAAAGTTTGCACCCGCGTAAATCACTTAAGGTATGAATAAATAAATGCTTAATTTATTTTATGATCAAAGGAATTTTTATTTAAAATATTTTTATAACCTTTACAAAACATTTTCTACATTTAAAAGAAATGTTTTATTCAAAATAAATATTTTGAATTCAAATTTTCTACTTAAAACGGCTAGAAATATTTCAGAAAACACCTCCCTCTCCCTCAGAAAAGACAAAAAAGAGAGCGTTCAGGCAGGGCGGCCACCTTAATTATAAGGGGCGGTCCAGACAAAAATTTTCCACAGTTTGCCTATAAATACTGGACAATTCCTCAGTGATTTTCTAACATTTAACACTCATTCTTTCCTGTCTAAAATCAGTTTATACATCACCTACAATCCTTTGATCATTTAATCTTAAGTATTTGTTTTCAAGTGATTCAAGCTTATTCCTCCAAGTGCAAGAGAAGAACTCTCGTTATCATCAAGATACGAAGTTATGTAGTTTAGTTAGTGCATTCGTGACATGTCTTACATTCACAATGTATAGATCGAGTCCATGTATTCCAAACTTGTGTAATAGTTAGATCGTGATGATCATGGTGTGCATAGTTGTTAGATCGTGGTGATCGTCAAGAGTATAGTTAGATCGAGGTGATCTTAGTAAGTAGTGTTAAATTGGTGTGATCAAGGTAGTGTCTAGTTGAAGTGAAGTTGTGAATCGTAGTGAAGAAGTTGTGAATCGTAGTGAAGAAGTAGTGAAGTGAAGTTGTGAAGTGAAGTGAAGTGAAGTGAAGTAGTGAATTGTCGTGAAGTGGTGTGGTTAGTTGTGATAGATTGGTTCTAGCTAGGATTAGAACTCGATATTTGGCTTAGTGTCGGAAATCGGTGTAAGCTTAGTTGTGTATGGTTTTCTCCGCCTAAGGGGAGCTTGTTGACTAGTGAAGTAACTCTCGAGTTGGGTACTCAGGGAGTGGAGTAGGGCGAAGAGGTGCTTCGTGACCGAACCACTATAAATTATCGCGTCCGGTTTGCATTTTCTTTTACTTTTCGCTTTACATCTTTATTTACCTTATCGTTTTACATTATATTTGCATTAGATCTATATGTGTGTTGATTGTTGCTTATACCGTTTGGATGATGATTGTGTCATGGATAGAAGTTAACATTATGATTATGTTTATATTGCTATGACATGTTCTAGTGGATATAGATGTATTATTCACACTTATCATATTGCATCTAACTTGATGGATAATTTGATACGAAATAATTTAAGTTTTTAAATGGAAACGTATTCACCCCCCTCTACGTTTTTCACAAATAAGTTCACTTTGTCAGAAAGTTAAGAATAATGGTACAAAGTTACAAACTATATTTAAAATACAATTGGTACGTAATACATTATTATTATTATTATTATTATTATTATTATTATTATTATTATTATTATTATTATTATAAGAAATAGGATATTTACAAAAAGTTAGTGGAGAGCCGAGATACAACTGAGCCCCCACTCCTTTAGCTATAGCAAAGATAATCCTATTAAAAATATGAATAGCAGTACACGCTCCAATATCTTGAGTAACGGATAACTTTCGGATCTGCCTCAGTAGGGTCACCGCATCCTTCTCTAATTCCCCAAGCGAAAAAAATGAAAAAGGGAGAAAACCATATCCGATGTTTGCGCACTTAGCTTCATACTTGACCCGTTTACGATGTGCTGCATCAATCACCGCACGACCAGGCACAAAATCAACCATCCCAGTCTGCGTCAAAGGTGAGGACCCTATCAGAATCACATCACAACAACAAGCCCTTTGTCCACACGAAAAAGCACATAATCCGCAGGACGTAGGGGTTTGTCCACCATCCCTCCACCAAGCCCAAAATCAACCTCTTCTCCACCGAAATCCCCGACCAGAACAAATGTCGACCAGGGGTTCTGCGCACGACATTATGTCGATGCTTAATACCAATAATACCAGTACAGGATACAGCGTGGTCTCCATAAATATCCCCCGTAAAGACTTTGGAGCAAGCTGAGCACGGCTTCGAAACAGAAAATAGGGGGACACCTAACCGATAGCATAACACACAATGATAGGTCTTACCGTTCATAGTTTGTCCTAACCCAAAAATCGGAACCACCCTAAGCCAATCAGAAGTGTGATCCTCCATTTGAGATTGCCACAGAGCCATCTGTCTAGAAGATAGAGAAAAAGTAGATTCTGCAGTTTGAGTAACACGTGTGAAATATATATCTGTCAGTTTCTTCATGAGTTTAGGCACAACGATCTCACTTAGATTACTCAAAAGGTCAGTCTCTATTTTCGTATTAAACAAACACAAAGCATCATCAAAGGTAGTTCCTGAAGCTACAATACCAGAATATCGAAGCAACTTAGTCTGCAAGCTAGCAGACAATCTAGACGCAAGAAAGGCATAATTCAAAACATCACCTGCATAATAGACGCCAAGCCCCCCAAATGCAAAAGGTAAGGTGGAAAGTCTCCATTGCCAATCACCAAACCCAGGTCCAAAAGCAGTGACAATACGCTCCAAAGAAGAACGAAGAGCCGCATCAAATGAATGTTGAGCCATCTCAAAAACCCGTGGTGAACATGTACGCATTGCAAAATATAGTTTGGATATACCAGCACATGCACGAAGAAGCAGCAACTCACACTGAGGGTCATTAATCCTAGCAACCGTATCCATAAGCACAATAGTTTTGGTCACTCTCTTCATCACAAGCTCGCTACTGAAATTGAAATCCACACTAGCAGGTCCACCAAGTAATGCAAGGGCCGAGCAATATTAGGCTGAAAAATACCCGTAAGCCTGCTTCTCGGGTCTTCCTTTGGCCAAAAAACCTCAGTTTTATCAACGTTAAGATGCAAGCCACTACTAGGTCCATCCTTCATAATTAACTCTAAAGCCTTCCCCACAACCAAAGTATCTCCAATAATAGTGCCATCATCGAGATACCAAGCCTGTAGAGAAAGGCTAAAAGAGTCTCTGATCTTACATATCAAAGGATGTGACACTAAGGCAAAAAGTAGAGGGCCAAGGGGGTCACCCTGCTGCACCCCTTGGCATGAACGTAAGATGTGTTCCCCGTAGTACAATCTAGCTGGGTTAGAGTAACAAAATTTCACCCAGCGGGAAATAGTGGGACAACGAAGACAAACTTCCTTTAACAAAACCTTTCGATCTACCAAATTGAAGGCATTTTTAAAATCCACCAACAACATTGAAAGACCAACATCGTCTCCACGATCCTCAATCAAACGATTCACATCATGAAGTATATTATTATTATTATTATTATTATTATTATTATTATTATTATTATTATTATTATTATTAATCAACTTATATTAAAGAGCAGAAATGCTCATAACATTTTTAGTATTAAAAAAATACCAATCTTATCATTCGTTGTGTATTTTAGTATATTAAAAAAGAAGTTATAAAACACACTTTTAGACTTAAACTTTTATCTATTTACGACTTTTTAATATAACAAACTTTATTTTTCAAATATGCAACTTATATCTATCGATTCGTTCGTAAAAAAATGTGTCATTGAAATGATAGTTGAATTCTTATATTAAAGAGCATAAATGCTCATGACATTTTGGGTATTAAAAAAATACCAATCTCACCATTCCCTATGTATATTTAATATTAATTTTTTTTTTACAAAACACATCCGCGAAATTACTAAAACGTCTTAAACTTTTACTTAAACTTTTACATATCTACGACTTTTTTATATAACAAACTTTATTTCTCAAATATGCAACGTATATCTATTGATTTATTCGTAAAAAAATGTGTCATATGTGTTTTATAATAAGTTCACTTTTTCACAAAGTTAAGAATAAAGTTACAAACTATATTTAAAATGCAATTGGTACGTAATACATTATTATTATTAATTATTAATTAGCTTATATTAAAAAGCATAAATGCTCATGATATTTTTAGTATTAAAAAAATACCAATCTTATGTATTTTAGTATATTAAAAGAAGTTATAAAACACACTCTTACGGTGTGTTCTCATTTTTTAAGAAGGAAAGCAAAATGCTGAAAAGTAAAGCAATGAGTATAAGTGAAAATAACTTATATAAGTGTGTTCTCGGGTGGACAAAATAAAAGGGGAGTGAAAGAAAGAGATATGACTAGGGATGGCAAAAGCATCCGAAATCAATGGAGAAAATCGAAACTCGAACCGGTTGAGTCGGGTTCGGGGATGGGTTGGCGGGTTTGGCTACGGGTTCGGGTAGAAATATTCTTTTTTTCTCGAGTACGGGTTCGGTTGCGGGTTCTGGTAATACCCGCCCCGTTTACCCGTATCTGTACCCGTACCCATACCCGTTTACACTAATGCGTACTCGCTTTTATCGCCATTTTATATAAGGCCAATTTGGGCTCCTAGCCTTGTACAAAATATTTGACTACTTGTATTCTAAAAGTTATTTTTATCAACCATATCTTGGTAATTACAAAAAATTAGTCACGCCTGACTCTTCAATTTTCGTATCAGTTCTTTCATCTTCGGAGTTTATGTCTCAAGGTTCTTCTTTTATCTTTTTTATTTTATCTTTAATGCATTACTTGTTTGTTTATTTAATCATTTAATTATCCATTGAACTTCTATACATAATTATTTAACTTGAAATCATTACAATAGTAATGAGAGTGTAACTGTGTATTGATCATTTGATCATTTTCGCACTTCATACTTAGGCATATTTTTTTACACTGTCCATGAACGAAATCATATTTTTCTTACATTGTTCATGTCCAACGTATATTCAATTACGGATAACCGAAACCCGCGGGTAAATCCGAAAAACCGATGGATAATACTAACCGGGTATCCATCGGGTATTGGGGCGGATACGGGTTTGAAAATTATAAAAAGGTGCGGGTACGGGTTCACTGAAACCCGACCCAAACCCGACCCGTTGCCATCCCTAAATATGACATTTTTACTATAATGCCCTCTTAACTTATTCTGTATGTTATTAGAAATTAACAATGGCTATTTAGTAATTTTAAGTGAATACTAGTGTTTTCTTTCACTGTCATCCTGTTTTTGGGCTGCAAGTTGTGGGGCTAAAAGGTATATATGCCCTCCACTTTTTTTCCTTCCCCTTGCTAAAAAAATCTCTAGAACACCAACTTGTTTTAGTTTTCTTTACTTTCCTTTCACTTTCCCTTTTAAATTATAGTTGAGAACACAGTGTTAGACTATGCGCGAAGTTACTAAAACGACCTTAAACTTTTACCTATTTACGATTTTTTTTATATAACAAACTTATATTTCTCAAATATGCAACGTATATCTATCGATTTATTCGTAAAGAAATGTGTCACTGAAATGATCGTCAAATTCTTATATTAAAAGCAGAAATACTCATGACATTTTGGGTATTAAAAAATACCAATCTCACCATTCCCTATGTATTTTTAATATATTAAATAAAGTTACAAAAGACATCCGCGAAATTACTAAAACGACCTTAAACTTTTACATATTTACGACTTTTTTATATAACAAACTTTATTTCTCAAATATGCAACGTACATCTATTGATTCATTCGTAAAAAAATGTGTCATTGAAAAGATCGTCGAATTGCGAACAAAACGAGTCCAATATTGCAATGCTTCTGACATACCTACGGTTTTATAAAAAAATGTTGAAGTTTAATATATATACGGAATGTTACTAAAACGACCTTGAACTTTTACCTATTTACGACTTTATTGTATAACAAATTTTATTTATCAAATATAAAACGTAAATCTATCGATTCATTCGTAAAAAGTATGTCATTGAAAAGATCGTCAATGACATACCTACGGTTTTATAAAAAATGTTGCAGTGTAATATCATTTTTAAAAAACTTATGGAAATAGTCCCTGAGGTTATTGGTACGTTGGAAGGTTAGTCCCAATGACTAACAAATTGTACTTGGGGTTATCGGCCGTTTGCAAAATTAGTCTCGCGCGCTCCGCGGTGATGCGCGGGTTACAAACCTTGTTGATATGACTGGATAGATTTTTTTATTGTTTTTTACTTGTCAAACTTTATAGTTTATATTTGGCATTTTTTGTTACTGTTACCCAGTATTAATAGGCTAATACAGTTTTTATGGTTTTCGGCTCCGTATTTTGTGTATTTTACTGCGTTTGAAGTATCAATTTTTTATTTTATTTTTTATTTTGAAGTTTTATAATATAAAAAATATATATCTAAGAAAAAAGAAAAAGTTAGAGGGACTTGCTTTTTAGTAGGGTGCAAATAACAAAACCTTAATGAAATATGGTTTAGATTTCAAATATTATGAAAATTTATAAATTTATTTTTCTTGGTGATATCAAAAAATTTGAGAGCAAAATCAAACAACATAGAAGAATAATAGAGTCCACAAAAAGAGTTAAATTTTAACTTGAAAACGGATCAAATGAACCCCAAATTTTGACCCAATCCACCTTCTCAAAGAAGGTCCAAAGTGTGGTCGGCACCGAATCACATCGAATTCGGGCCCCGCCCGACTGGCCCCGTTTCGCTTAAACCGACCAAGAATTGACCTTTGACCCGCCCACATGCATCTTGCTTTAGATTTTGTTAAATTATATCTAATAGTTTAGACTTAGCTTATTAAGTGTCTTTAAATTCGCTTATATAGTGCTTTTTTCTTTAGTTTTATCCCACTATTTAATTTTATACTAATCTCTTTGTGGTTTGTCAGATATCACAGATTTAGTCACTGAACTTTTTTTGTGGATCTTCTTTCTGTGGTTTAATCTGTTACGTGTTTTGTCCTTTGACCACTAAATTCGTTAAGTTGTTCGTCAAGTGCTGGTTTAGATGGTTGAAATGCCATTATTTTGTTTTTCTTTAGCTTGTTCGAGTTTTTTTTATTAATCTGATCCCAAGCATTTCACGAGCATCTCGGCTAGTTTCCACCATACCACTTGATAATTTTCACCATTTTCTCCCTATCGAATTAAGTTTTAACCATAGTTTTTGATTAAGAAACCCTCGATAATAATACCAGAAACTAGAAATGTAGTGGTAATTAAAAGTGGAGAGACTGTAGGTTGGTAGGGGCGTTTACGACGCGGTTTGGTTATGTTAGTATACTATGCGGGTAACTAGACGTGGAGACAACAAAATAAGCGGTTATCCGAAATTATATATGTATGTTATACATGGCTCGATTCGCGTTGCTAAAGTAAAAAAACTGAAAACAAAAAACTGAATTGCGATAAATGGGCTTTCTCGGTTTCAGGTTTCTTTGGTTTCAGATGAAGCAAATCGGTTTCTTTAGTTACTGGTTGCTTCAGGAATGGTCATAGCCCAACAAGCCATTCTAGTTTTGGGCTTAGCTTATTGATCAGCGTCACTGATTTAACCAATTTAACAATACTAATAACACATGTTTTAAACATGATTCTTCTTACACCGACCAGACCTTTAACCCTTGTCGATCGGGGCAATCAAAAACTAGATGCGAACCCCACCACCTATTGAACCATTATGCATATGCAACGACTCGAAGTCTCAAACAACCACCGAATTACAACAATGACCAAACCAACCACTGATACGCTTTTAAAGCGAAAGGCACTAATCCCCTGTTTTCAAATGCAGCCGCGAGTTCCACATTCACAATGAACCCTCCCAAGAATCGATCGAATATTCTGTAGGGTAAAAAACAAAACAAAAACTATTGGCTGTGGCACGAACGATAATTAATGTAAGTGCATCCTAAGAACCACCAACAAAATAGGAGGTGCACGCGAAACAAGCTACAAGTCATTCCAGATGCGAACTTTGAGTTTAAACATTCCTATCATCTCAATCTCTTTTTTCTTGTGCGTACTCTTCATTTTAGACATTTCCTTTTCTTCTTATACTTCGTCACTTGTTGGAGACTTCCTTTTCAACTCGCCCCTTCCTATACGAGTCAATAAAGATTAACAAATGCAGTTCAACATAAAAGATTAACTAAGAATTTAATTTTCTGTCAATTTTAAAGATTAGCATATTCACGAACTGCCTTGGAATGTACACAGCTCATAATTGTGATCCACGTTTACTAGTAATTTCAGACTATATTTTCCTGTAACTTCTCACTAATTATCATTAGCTTTCGGTTTCCTTATATGTTGTATATCCCCTGCACTCTAAGTGTGGATTATTATGCAATCAGTAGGGTGCTACAAATGATCATTTGTAAGAGAAGAAATTAAGAAATACACAAGTTTGTATGTTTTAAAAAGTCGTACCTAGACCCCTATAGACAGTTACATGAGTTCAGTTTTTAATTCATTGTCTTTATGCATAGGCCATCTTCATTCATACTTGGAATGGATTACATAAACTTTATTCACTTTTTAATTCATTGTCTTTATGCATAGGCCATTTATCACCTCTCGGCTGCAGGATTTGGTCCCAAGTTGCCAGGTATATTTAAAAATGGGTGGTGCATCATTTATACAGAAAACCCTTATTTGGTCTAACAGAAAACTCGTAAAAATCAAACTCGTGCTACACAGATGATAGAAAGCATGCAATTGATAAAATTTCACAATCACGATATATATTCCAAGACTACAAAAACTCCTAGAGTAAGATGACGAAGAACATACATACCAATGTTTCAAAGTTCAAATTCTGGACGAGTGAGTGCCAATCCACTAGTAAGATCATTATTGCCAACATACCTTAGAGAAGGCATATTAAACATAAAACTGGTAGCAACTTGCTCGCTAAAGCCACAATTTGTCAGTTCTAGCTTTCTTAATTTGGGGCACCCTTCTGATAATTTCACTAGTCCTGCATTAGATAACACAAGTCCGGCATTAGAATTTCCTACACACTCCAGAGCCAAAGACCTCAAATTAACACCATACTTCCTGATATATTCCAAACCCACATCTGTCAATCCTCCATGCCAAATATGAATGATATGTAGCCTTTCGAGTTTGCTGCAACCCATTAGCATAGCCTGAATCCCATTGTCTAGCGGTAAATCTCTTATATTGTTTTCCATACCCACGCATATACGGAAATGACGCAGATTCTTTAAATGAGTTCCTACACACACGAGAGCTTCATTTGAAATATCTTCAATGATAACATCTAAAGACTCCAAGTTGGTACATCCCTTTGCCAGAGCAATCAGTCCCACGTGGGTCACACGCCCAAAATGGGTAAGTTGGCGCAATTTCTTGCAAAACTCACCAATAACTTGCAATCCCCCGTCTCCACATACATCCTCAGTAGATAGAACTTCCAAATTGGGACACCGCTTAAACAATAAACACTGGACTCAGCATTCATATCTAAATACCCAAGTTTCAATTTCCTTATCCGATTCAAATAAGGGAATACAATTGAATATCGAGTTACTGGTAAATCCATTATGCTTAATGAGCACGTGTTTGGGGGAAACCGGAAACCAACAAGATCACTCTCCTCATCACATATATATCCACCAAAATGTTCCAACCTAACAGCATATCTAAAGGCATCTCCTAGTTTACTTAGATAGCACTCTCCAATCTTCAACGATATTAATGAGTTACAACTGTTTTTTGCAAGAAGTGTAAGATCTTCTACATTAGAAATATCAATATCCGTAACATGTAACCTTTCTAAAACCGTGCTATTCAATGCCAACTCATGTAACCAAATCTCATCATTCACTGCAATATTAGAGGAATATCCCAAAGACAAAGTTCTCAGTTGGTTACAATACCTAGAGACATGCTTTAATCCATCCGTCGAAAACCCTTCACACTTGCTAATCTTCAAACCCCTTAATCCTTACCACGTGTTCTTGCCAATGTCTCGAGATCTTCATCAAGAACAACCAGATGACGGATATGAAGTTCTTTCAAAAACCTAAACTCAAGAGCTAATTGTTGAATCCATGGGGCGATTCGGATAATATAAGCATCTCTATTATTAAAAATAGATGGGGGCCATCTAGTGTTAACGACTCGATGAAAGGGAATCTTTTACTTAAAGAGGCGGGGTTTGGGTAGTAATAAGCTTGGACAGTAGCGCACTTACGCGTAATGCCATCAATCTCATAAAACTTACGGGAAACTAACGAAACATAGCTTCGGTCCTCAACATTGTGAATATAAGGTATAACCAAGTCTAACGCTTCCTCCCCCATGTTGGTTTTCATAATAGGCACGCTAGTGTTGATCATCAGCTTTTAAGAATTCAACTAGTCTAAATTAACAGCTTAGCTAACACTAAACACTAATACTAATAATAATCTTAGAAAAATCCCAAAATCAATGAAAAAAAGGCTTAACTAACCACTTGTGAAACCCTTTTTGATCTTATAACAATCAATAGCATAGCTTAATCAAAACCCCATAAAAATACAACATATAGGTCATTGAGACATTTTGTCAAACACCTGGTGTGCAAACACAAATGACCCACTAGAAACCATTGTACAAATGCAATTGTTGAAAGTGAACACGATCAGATCATTGAAAATGATGGCTGATTCACAAGATAAGTATGTGTGTGTTTTTGATGGTGTATTAGTGTGTGTAAAATGAAATGAAATGAAAGCAAATTTCTGTATACAAATAAATTTTAGTGAGTAACAAGGTGGTTGTTACCCCGCGCGTTGCTGCGGGGCGTAATCATATATGACTAAAGGGTTATCTATGACCATTTTGTTGTATTATGTTAGTTAGTGAATAACGTGGTGTTTTATGTGCACTGTTTTAAGTTTAGTGTTACGTATATTATGAAAATACGTACAGATATAATAGTAGTTATCGCCATTAGCAGTTATAGTAGTTTAACAGTAGACGGTTATAAGAACATACATGCCAATTTTAGTTACATGACCCTTATGGTCTAAGTTTATCACTACAAAGTAACCATAAATTTGTAGTTCCAAAAGTTAATTTCCATATTCTTCACTTGTAACATATCGTCTGCATGATGTTGGTGTTTTTACTTGTCGCGCTTTGTTTTTTTGGAAACCTGGGGAGATTCAATTTCTAAAGTGTCTTTAAAGAGTGCTTTTCGAGCAGAAGGTCTTGTGGGGTTACTTGGTTTGCTTCCTTTATGTGCTTCGGTGGGATTTTCTATTTGTGGGGGTGTTGATTGTAAAGCCTGAATGTGTGTAGACATGTCGGTAGACAATGGCGGTAAATCAGCAGGTTCTTTCTCTTGTTGGCTTTTCATTGGGTCTTCTAGTTGTTCAAGTCTTGTGGGTGATTCTTGTGACGGGCTTGTAATGTTCAGCTATGGGTCGAATTGGTTGCTGGCGGTTCTTGATAAAGCAGGGCTGGGTGGTTCTGTTAGGATTACTGGTTTGGGTAGTTGTGGTGATACTGGTAACTGGTAGTGTTGGGAGAGGGAGTATAGTGTTTGGAAAAACTGTGTCCAAGACAAAGTCTTTTTTTCTTGAAGTAAGTAGTAGAGTATGTAGTAACATAGAAGTTGATTATGTAAATAGTTAAGAAGTATTAAAGTTAGGTTAGTCAGATTAAGTTAGTATAGTTTTCTTTTCATTCGTTAAAGTTGGTCTAGTTTAGTTTAGTAGTCAAGCATAAGTATATAGTAGAAAGTAAAATGTGTACGTATCAAGAAGTTTATAATGTTTACTTAGTATAGTTATAATTGTTAGAGCAAGTAGTATAGTATAGTAGTAAAAAGTAGTTAATAAAAGTCAGTGATACTTAGAATAGCTTATAGTGGTAAGTATAGTAGTAAATGATAGGTTTAAGTTAAATTTGAAAGTATTTTGTATGATATGAGTTTATTATAGTAGTCGAAAGTAAGGTATAGTGTTTGGAAAAACTGTGTCCAAGACAAAGTCTTTTTTTCTTGAACTGCTGTTGGAGTCAAAATGGAATTGAAAGATGTGAGTGGTACCTTCTAATTCTTTTAGAGTTGGTGGAAGGTGGTAAGGATTTTTGTCAGAGAGTTCAGCAAGAAGCTCGTTGCAGTCTTTTATCAAGGAGTTTGCTTGGTTGCTGAAGCACGTAAGAGAAATAGTGCCTGACCCGTCACCTATGATTGCTTTAAAGCAATAACTGTGGATATGTATATGTTAGTATAGTTTTTATATGTAAGTGGGTAGACAAAATTTGTAATTACCTATATGTTGTAGTTGGTTGAGGCCCATGATTTTTGCATGTTGGGATTGGATCCCCGAGTATGACCTGGTTTCTGCATGATGTACATCTTTCATAGTACCATTTGTTTTGTGTGCTTATTTTGTAGATTATTGCATGTGATGTGAACCGTGCACGCTGCAAAAGAAGTAGGTATTTATGCTACTATTGTTTTTTGAAATATAGAGTTAAGAAGATAGTTAATAAGTACCTGGTAATTCTGTGGATTGACTTCAAGAAGAGTAGCTAACGGAAATCGGTGTCGGTGGTTTTCTTCTTCCTGATTTTGATGTCGTTGATTATCAATGTTCAAAATAGGGACAGTGTTGGCCAATTGTTGATATCTACATAGCCAATTTGTATGTGTAAATAATAATTTAATTGTATTGACGATATGAGGAGATTCTTGTGTTGCTTACTGTTCTTTAATGTGGTAGGTTTCTGGTATGTTAGGATTGAGATAGTAGTGAGTTGCTGATGTACCAGAAAGCTGCAAACCTATATAAGTTATTGTATTAGTAACAACTGGTTTTATATTGTTAAAATGTTGGGGGTATAAAAGTCAGAAAAGTGTACCGTTGAAGTGCCTGACCCAACAGGAAGTAACGGCTATTACAACTGGTTTTTCCATAGCTTCATATTCTCTTATGTTGCAGAGTCACTTTTTCCTTAATTAAATTTTTATCTTATTTTCTCGTCTAAAAACGCTTTTTAGTGTTTCCGACGACTCAATCTTTCAAAGCTTATTTGGTCAATGCCATTCATGCCAATAGTGGCTAATTGAGGATGTATTTTTCACTGTCAAAAGTAAGTACGATGTATAATATTTTTTAGGAAAAAAAGGTAACCTAACTGTATTTATATATGAAAAACATGCCTGAGGTTTTGAATATCAATTATTCTTCGGTGGGATCGATTTGTTGTGGCATTTCCAAAAGTGCGGACTCCACTAACTGCTTGAATGTATCCAATATAGTCTGTTTTGGTCGATGGGAATTTATAAGTATGTAAATTATGTAAGGTTAACGTTTAAGTGTAAGCGTACCTGTAAGCACTGTGTTTTTAACGTTCACTTTTGCTGGCAATTCGTTGTAAGCAGCAAAGTTGAAGTAATGTTGTGGAAAATCATCATTTGGTATTTCTTGAAGACTTATGAATTTTCCAAATGTCAGAGACGTTTGATTGTCCAATGTTCGTTCCCACGGGATTGTTTGCTCACAACTGAAACCTGTAATTCTGTAAGCGCTGTGAAGTTGGAGCAATTGTTCAAAATATTCTGTATCTTTGGCGTCCATGTTTGCTCGAATAGGGGTACCCTGGTGTGTATGTGTTTTTTAGATTAGATAACGTGAATACTGTTTAGTAAGACTAATGATGTTAATATAAATATTTAGTTACCTATCTATCTAATAATATACACCAAAATCTTATTGGCTGACGGGTATGAACATATTTTGACACCCATTTGCGATACACGATTGCTTCTATAATTTTGTTAGAGTCCGCTGGTTTTAAACTTGCGATGTCTGAAACTTGAGGTTCAATGGCAATCATTTTGCCTTTGTTTGCAGATAGTGTATCAAAGTACCTGTTGCTTTCCATTAGTCTGCAAAAAGTAAGAATATAGGGGTTAGAATTTAGTATGTGTGACATGTAACTGAAACATTAGGGGATAAAAATGCACATAATATGTAAACATATATTTTGGAATACACAGTATGGATATGAATAGATACTACATATAAGTATGTATTACATGTTGAGGGATAAAAATGCACACAATATGTAAAGAAATAGATAGCAAGGATGTGACAAATGTATATGAATAGATACTACACATAGGTATATCAAAGAAACAGATAGGAAGTATGTGACAGATAGTGATCCTATATAACTTTATTGATAGTAAGAAAATGACATTACCTTGTTGATTGGAAATTTGAGAAAAAACATTTTGAATACACTCTGATATACATATGATAGATATAATATAAAGTTTAGATTTATCATTGTTGATTAACATATGCGTATTAGTTGTGACTTAAAGATGAAAGTTAATTAGTATCTAGTAACTGTAATATTTAATATTTATAAAGAAACAAATAGCAAGGATGAAAAAACCCTCCCACATCCCAAACACCAAACATTATTAAACATTTGCATATGACATAAGATATACAGATAGGTTTATATTCAAAAGAACTACAGATAGATAGCATGTAACATATAGTAATGCTATATAACTTTATTGATAGTAAGAAAATGATATTACCCTGTTGATTGTCAATTTGAGAAAGGAAATCCTTATATACTATATTTTTTGTTGTATTTGGTGGTTTATCAATCTGGGAGTTTATTAGTATTTTTAATCCATCTGGGGTGGTCGCTCTTGAAAGTGCAACATATAGTTGACCATGACCAAAAACAGGTTCCGCAAGATATATGCCTATTTTCTTTAAAGATTGTCCTTGAGCTTTATTTATTGTCATTGCATAGCAAACTTTTACTGGGAATTGCTTTCTTCTGAAAATGAACGGTCTTCTTGGATCGTTGACTGTTAATAATATACGTGGTAAGAACACTTTCTGATTAATTCTGGTACCTGTAATGATTCGGGCTTCAATTACTTTTGGTAGAAGTTGTGACACAATTAAACGTGTACCATTACAAAGACCACCAGCAATATTCATATTACGTAGTAACATTATAGGTGAACCTACTTTTAGAGTTAGGTTGTGAGGTGGTAAGCCTGGAAAAGAAAGACTATTTAAGTATTCTTTTGGATATAGTAGTTCAATTTCTCCGTCGTCGTGAGTATGTGGAATAGCATCATCGTAACTTAAATATGTTCGTGTTGTAGTTGTCAATAAGGATAAGATCTTGTTATTAATGATGTCGGCTGTATCGTTTTTAGGACAAACGATTGGTTTTTCTTGAAGTTTCACAGCAGACGGATGATGAAGTGTGTCAGCATCATATATAAAGTTTATTAAATTTGGAATGCCGTCATCATCGTTAGGGATACAATGTTCGTCTGGTATGTCAACCCATGATGTGTTATCTGGATCAGAATCATCAGGGATACCAATTTGACCGTTTCCATTATCCAGTAACCATCGGGCAAACGTTGTTGTTCTGTGTTTATCTATTTCTGATAAAATTTGATTGTTCAAGCGCATGTTTTCTGTTAGGTAATATATTTTAAAGTGATACCATAGGTATGAATTAGCTATGGATGATCTTATCGTCTCGTTTCTTGAAGCACCTTTCTTTACAGGTAGAGTTTGTCGAAAATCACCGCCAAGCACAACAGTTTTACCGCCGAATAAATGGTCCGGTTGATTAAGAATATCCCAGAGTGTCCGGTCTAATGTTTTGAAGCATCGACGGTCATTCATTGGTGATTCGTCCCACATAATTAAACAGGTTTCTTTTAAAAGGTCAGCGAGTTGTGTGTTTTTTTTGATGGCACAAACACTTGTATCTGTTAGATCGAGTGGTATCTTGAAGCGAGAATGAGCTTGTAACACCCCCATTTTTACAATATAGCGGCGGAAGCTAATCTGGGGTATTACTTCATGGGTACAACAATCATAATCATAGAAAACGACCCAAAAGAGACGTTGTTCAAAAGATACGTTATCATTCATTTAAAATCAGAGTTTTACAAAGGCAGGTCCCAAAATCTAGTTACATACAATGTGAATGATAACAAGTTTTAGCCATCTTCGAGTCCATGCCACTCCGTGCCGTATATTGCTCAATAACCTGAGATAAACATGCTAAAAAGTCAACACAAAGGTTGAGTGAAATTCATAGATTTGATAAACAATTTGTATACAAGTCATAGTGTAATAATTATACAAACACAATTATTATGAAAATGGTATTGTTATGATTTTGGGTCACGTTATTATATACCTGTTATTTGTATAATTGCAACGAATGCAATTATTGTAGTAACAGTGTATTACTGCGTTATTGTCTTGTTTGGTCTGTTTGGTCTTGTCTGGTCTAAGCTCATGGCACACAAACTGACTAGTGTATATATATACCCAAAATGATGTGGTATATATATATAGAGATAAGGGCCCTCGGTGTAGGTACTTGTCATATACCTATGAAATTCAAATATAGTGTGTTTGGTTACCTATCCGGCTAACACAAACAAGATTCGTCAATCCTGATAGATCTATCCACAATATTCGCGTTCACCCGAAAGTGATTAATGGTCCATGATAATGAGGGACTTTTGGCATATAGTAACTTAGACATTAATTGTAATGGTATATCAGGATAGCATATAGTCTGGAAAATACTTGTATTCGTAATTTATAGCATGTATCCCCCTTGCGGGTTTATGAAATCATTAAAGAGATTAAAAAGTGAGGCTATGAACTCACTAAGTTCTTCAAAATCAATCAACGCATTTATTTATAGATAATCGAGTATATGTAATTGGGTTTGTAACAAGCATGTATGCCTTGCCTCGGGGTTTATAACATGCTAAATAAGTAAAGGCCTCGTGCGTTATGAACTTCACCTTATAGGTGATGATAATATATATTCATGAAATGAAAGGGGTTGACCGACTTATAACTAATCTTAACAGGGATTTGTTGCCTATAGCATAATCTGATAGTAAACAGCCACGTCCGTAATCCGAAGTAAATATTGTCAATGTTCTTAGGAAGATTGTACGCTAGAACTTTGGTTCTAAGATTTATGAGTTTGATTGAAGAGTTTGGAATTATTGTATCACCGTTCGGGCATATAATTCGAAGTATTTAGTAAACGTTTGAGGAGCTAGGACAATCTTAAATCGTAAATCCAAAACTCAGTCAGAAAGTAAATACAAGATGCCCTCCTACGTATATATGAAGCTCCCTAGTATTGTGATACAATATAATCGGTTTTAAGCGTTTTGATCAATATCTGGAAATGTTAAGCACGTTAAGCGTTAATTAAAGTTATGTTTTGAATACATTTTTATACATTTTCAAAATGTTACATTTTAGACCCTTGAGAATAAAAAGTGGCAAAATATACCCTCGGAGTTTGTACTTTTACGAGTTTGGTCCTTCAAGTTTAAAAGATATACCAAGTAAACCTTGTACTTTGTAAAGTGACATAATAGACCCCTATAGTTATAACTTTGATAAAATGACATATTCAGCCCTTCTAGGTATAAGTTTTCTGAAAGTTATGATATATACCCCTTGCATGGATTATAATTACAAAACATGTCCAAATTGCCATGCAAGCTTATTTTAATATTTCAATAGACATTTATAAGTTATAATAAACTAAAATATGAAGATTTAACACAACGCAAGTTTAAAATAACGATTCGTTAAGCTATGAAGCAAAACGGGTCATATTAGGGTTTTAAAACGTAGACGCGCGGGTTTTAAGTTCAAATTACTTCATTAATCAATAAAGTGGTTATTTTAACATTAATTAAGCATGCTAAGATAGATTATAACAATATTTAACCATTATAATATTTAGTTTTAAGAAAAACATGAAATTAGGGTTTCGGGTGTACGGTTTTGGATCAAAATGGAAATTGAGCATGAATTGAGTTATGAAATTTTAACAAGAGTTTATTTAGGATCATATGAACATTATAAAGGTGTATTAGCAGAAGTAGAACATCCAGAACCTATTTGAGCTTCAAGGAGCAAAAATGGTGGAAATGGGTCGTTTCGGGTAGTATTTCTACTCGTACGCCTTGTATCTTGTTCCCGAGGCTTCAAATCTTCAAAGCTTTGCTTGAATGATCTTCTTAGATGATCCTAGTATCATATGGAGCAGAGAATGTTTGCTCAATTGGGTTATAGAAAGATGAAAGTGGGTGCGAGTTGTAATAAGGGTTTTGTGCCTCTATTTATACTTGAACAAGGCAAGGTGACTAAGATAGCTTATGGTTCTGATTCAAGACATGTGTAGCATCTAGTAGCTGATGTGGGAAGGCTAGATGGTGAGTTATACAAGCTAGAATTGTAGATTGAAGTGTTGGGTAGCATAAGTGCTTGCCACGGCTGCCATGGGTAAAAAGAGGGTCATGTGGCTTCATTTGAGGCCAAGGGAATGTTATAGCAGCTGCATAAGCTTCTTAGGGTGCATGTGGGTGAGTCATGGAGGTGATTTTGTGCAAAGAAGTTTTTAAAATGGGTCAAATAGCAATGAAATCAGGGGCGGAGCCAGAAAGTTATGATCGTAAAGGCGAACTTTGATAATTTTTAGAAACTACACTACAAACCAATTTATTATGGGGGCAAATTACAAATATAATCAAATATTTTAGAATTTTTAAACTACAATTTTTTTTTCACTGAATGATCCGCCTCTAAATATATATATCCTGAATATGAGTAAAATGATAAAAAAAAAAAAAAATTAGCTTGTACTAGCATAAACCAAAGGATCCAATTTCTTTTTTATTGCGAGAAAACTTTGCCGATCATATTCATATAAAAGTGAGACTCCCTCGATCTATAAAAAACATTCATTTAGAGAGTCAAACATACGACAAAAAGACTTCTCCTAGTTTGTCTGAACATCACACAAAAATGGTGACAACATTTATCTCTAAGTTTCATTTTCTACCCTCTACTTTCACTAATATCACAAAACCCCCTCTTTTATCAAATTCATCACTTAAACAATCATCACTACACACTCTCAGTAGCACAACACAGTTTCATCTGAAAATGGCCACCGGAGACTCCACCACCACGACCTCCGCCGCCGTTAACCACCAGCAAAACCCAGGTCAACTTTCCAGCGATCTTTATTTATACCCATTTCAGTTTTGAAATAAAGTTTGATGCTTTTTGGGTTATTTTGTGATTTAAAGATTGACCCATTATAAGATTTGATCATATGTACTAACCCTTTTGATTTCTTGGATTAAAAGTTTAATTTAAAAAAAATGTTTTTTTTTTGTATTTTTGAAATGCAAATTTTGATATGGATTATGTTAACTAACTTAACAGCTAATTGCTTTGTATCTAGTGCTTATTGTATTGCTTATTGTGGTGTCTGAGATTGCTTATTTCTTTGCTTCTTATCTGCTTGTTGATTAGTTTAAAAAGAGATTAGGAATGGCGAAAACTGTATTGAAAACTGCTTATCTGCCTTATATTAGAAGGAATAAGCACTTTGAAATGAGCAATCCCAAACACTCCCTATGAGCCCATTTGACATTAGAAGTCAAACCATTGCGCTAGGAAATATAAGGATATAAACCAACTTGCTTGTGGGAATTTATAGGGTGAGGGATTTAGGGGTTGTTTACCATTGCGCTAAGTGAGTAAATGGTTATTGCATTTTCATATTGACTCGAGATATCAGTTTGACCATAGTTCTGACCAAATCTGCTCTGATTCCCTGGCTACTTAAGGGCCATTGACATACAAGTCCTTAAATTATCGGAATTTTTCAAACACTAAACTACCTAGTATCTGGTTTTCAGAACCTTAAGCATTAAAAGCACATCCAAACACTATATCCAGCTGCCCGTTACAAGTGAAAGTTTATCAACATCATTTTTATGTTATAGCATTTCTGAAACTGCATCCAAGTTGATTGAAATTGCCTGTCCTACATTGTTTCAGGGAGTGAACAGCAGAAAATAATCATACAAAACAAAAGCGGTGAGAAACTTGTGGGCATATTACATGAAACAGGCTCCAAAGAGATTGTAATCCTGTGCCATGGCTTCCAAAGTACAAAGGTACATAATTAGGTTTCACAAGTTTTTATGGCAATAACAAAAAGTCAACAATATTGCTGCCCGAAATTGAATTTTGGTTTATAACAGATAATTTTTCTTTGATTATTGGGATGGTTCATACTTCATAGTGAATGTGTTCTTGTCTCCAGGAATATAGTATGATGGTGGAACTTGCGGTTGCTTTGGAAAAACAAGGGATCAGTGCCTTTCGCTTCGACTTTTCAGGGAATGGGTAAGTCCATACCATTACGATTTAGTATGGGCATGCAGCAATATAACAAGTTTCTATTTTTACATATGCACTCAAAAAATTCGGGGGTTACACAATGCATGTGGTTTTGTGCCATCTTTAAGGAAAATTAGTACACTTTCTGAGGTCAAATATACTAATTATCAACATCAAGGCTAGAATAGAAACAGGTTGTTAAAGAGTTAATCGTTATCTTCTTTCTTGTTTGTACAATGAACAATAGCTATATTTCAGGGAAAGTGAAGGCACATTTGAATTTGGTAACTATCGTAAGGAGGTCAATGATTTGCATGCAGTAGTCCAACACTTCACAGCTACGAATCATATTATAAGTGCAATTCTTGGACACAGTAAAGGTATCTCATTTTGCAACTGTTTCGCCTGTTTGAAGTCTAATATGTATGGTTTGACTTCTTGAGGTCAAATTATCTTTTGAGTTTTATGTTCATCTTACATCATAGTATCTTTTTATAGGTGGTAATGTGGTGGTCTTATACGCATCTTTACATCACGATATCCCAGTTGTTGTCATATAAGATGGATAGGGGCATTGAGGAGCGTTTGGGAAAAGACTATCTGGAAAGAGCGAAAAAAGACGGCTTTATTGACATCAAATCCAAAACAGGTTAACCTTCATTCATTTTTAAAGGTGGCAATTAACTAATTATTTATGAATGAGTCTGTGGGTTATTATATATCCAAACGTATCAATGGGTCAAATTAAGAAGTTTAGCAAAAAATGAATCGGGTCAAATGGGTCAGACGGGTTAAACAGGTTGAAAGTCACATACATCGTATCTTTAATGCTTACAACCTTGTAAACTTATGTATGCAAATCATCTGTAACTTTTTTTTAAGCGGACAAAAAAGTTTGTATGTCGACCTGCACTAAAAAACAAAACATGTTTCAACTGGTTATCCAACCTGCCCGACTTGCCTATCATGCCACCTCTAACGTATGATGCACCACAAGTGAGTTTATGTTGACTTAAAACTATTATTCTGCTTATATAGGAGAAGTGTCGTTTCGTGTGACTGAAGAAAGTTTATTGGAACGCTTGAACACAAACATGCACGAAGCGGGACTTAGCATTGACCAAGATTGCAAGGTGTTAACAATTCACGGATCAGAAGATGAAATCATTCCGGTTGAAGATGGTTTAGAGTTTGCCAAGATCATACCCAACCATAAATTACAAATCGTTGAAGGTGCTGACCATTGCTATAACAAACACCGAGAGGAATTAGTATCTACCGTTCTGGCTTTCATAAAGGAGAATCTACATAGGGTATGATCCTTTGAAAAACCATCTTGTATTCTCGTAACCAAATAAACTATTTCTCTATTATTATGTATAACAAAGTCGAATGCGACCGATATGGTTAACAGCAAACCAAATTGATCACTAGGCAAAATAGGTAGCTCCAACTTTTTCCCATCTTCCTTTTGCTTCTGTTGTTCCCTTTAAAGTGATTCCAACATTAATAATTGTTTTTAATTTCATACAGTGAACAATAACAGCAGCAGGAAAAGAAGGTTAATCTATGGTAAAAGTATACAATGCAAAGCCTCGTTGGTGGGTCCTTTGTGTCTTTACGTTTGTGCTTATTGCAAGCTTTGCTCTGACGTTTTTCTCTTGGTGAAGGGTGATACCAAGTCCCGCCAAACACTACTACTCTCACTCCTTTGGATACTTGGCCTCTCTGCTTAGTTTGTTGTATACCACATGTACTGGAGAAGCTCTAATGCTCTTCTACCTCTTTGCCTGCCACAAAGAAGAAGCGGGATTCCCGTGTTACATCAAGTTCCTGCTCTTTACTTTTCTCTAAGCAGCTTTACTTTCTCCCTCCCTGTTGAATTTCTAAGCGGCTTTAGCTTTTGTACTTCGATACTTGGCATGCATACTCTCTGTTAGAAGGTAGTAGTTTCTCAGCGGTCACTTGAATGTTTTTTACTTAATTGCTTGAGGTGCGACTTTACTAACTTTTTGGAAACAAGAATATGTACTCGAATTCATCCTAATATCTATTGTATATCTTAGCAGATTCTTTAATCTTTGTTTGTTTAGACGAGTCATATTCAATGCAGCAACAAGAATAGCGGCAAAATAAACATACCCATGAACTAATGAGATTAAAACACACATCGAAGCTACGATCATACACCTCAATCCACAAAAATATAAACCAGTAAAATTAGACGATCCAAACACCAATACCCATAGCTGCGCGCCTCAAGTCCAACCTTATATCTCAGTTTATATCCAAAACTGAATCACAACATTATTACTGACAAACCCAAAATAAAGATCAACTCTCCTCCTGCAACCATAGAGCATAGACTATGGGCGTGTTTCTTGAAACTAGCGGTAGCCAGTTAGTATCGGTTAGCAGTAAGCACTTAGCATTAGCAGTAGCAATTAGTAGTAGCAGTTTAATTTATAAAAGTGTTTGGTAGAATAGCTATAACCGTAATTTTAATGTGTAAAATGACGTAATGTTAAATGCTAAACGCTAAATGCTAATTCAAAGAGCATTGGGAAATTAGCGTTTTAATAATTTTATAAATGCTAACTGCTTTCTTCCAAACGAGCTTTGTAATAATAATGTTAAATGCTAATTACTAATTGCTCTAAAATGCTCTCAAAAGCTGTCTGCCAAACACACCCTATATTTTCTTATGTTTCCAACTTTCTTGTTCGGTCAAAATGGGTAGGTTTTTTCAGCACACGTCAAAGCAGGTTAGATCGACACATAAACATTTGTGTATCTCTCTGTGTACCATATAAACGATGAATATCTAATAATACATTTTAAAAATCCTTTTGATTCCAGCATTAATATGTTGCAAAGTAAATCAAATGAGTGACAAAATATGCCCATAGTAACGGTACTACCCCCAATTCAAATATTTCTGCAAGTTCATCTAGATAACCACCAATGAAACAAGAGGTGCATTACATACAATGCCAAACGGTTCAAAGTTTTACAAGTCACAAACAAGTTTTACTACAACCTACAGCGAAATAAGCTAATATCAGTCTTGACAAACAAGTCATTCCAGATGTGAATATTGAGTTTAAACATTTCTATCCTCTTCACGCAATTACATCAACTTCTACCTTCCTCTCTAAATTTCGTCACTTGTTGGAGACTCCTTTTCGACTTGCTCCTTCCTATAGGAGTCAATAAAGATTAACAAATTCACAGGGTGATAGTAAGAAAGGTGGAAACATACATTTAATTGACATTTAAAAACTGAAAATTTATTTTTCTGTCAATTATAAATATTAACAGTTTCATGAAGTGCCTTGTAATGTACACAGCTCATATATGTTATGTACATTTACTAGTGATTTCCGACTATATTTTTCCGTGTCTTCTAACTAATTTCATTAGCTTTCGGTTTCCATATATGTTGTATATGAGTATATCCGTTGCAAGTGTGCATGACAATACAATCACATTTTTGAAAGTGGTATGTTTTCTACATTCCTCTTCATGCTAGTGGTTTATCTGTGCGTTTGATAGTTGATGTTGGTATACATAGCCACAACACACAACCACGACTCATTAACCAAACAGTTGTGATAATGCCCTAATGTGTTTATTAAATCAACTATGGTCTAATAGAAAACTCGTTAAAAAATATATAACTCCTGATAAACAGATGATAGAAAGCATGCAATTGATAGGATTTCACAATCATGATATTCCAATACTACTAAAGCTCCCAAAGTAAGACACCCTTATTAAAAGAAAGTAATAAAAACCAAAATTAATAGGAAAAGAACAATAATTTGGAAAGTAAATAACAAAGAACATACATACCTTTGTTTCAAGGTTGAAACTCTGGACGAATGAGAGCCAAAACATTATAATCAGTGTTGAAACCCCTTACATGCCTTAGAGAAGGTATATTAAACACACAACTGGTAACAACTTGCTCGCTAAAGGGACAACCTGTCAATTTTAGCTTTCTTAATTTTTGGCACCCTTCTGATAACTTCACAAGTCCAGCATTAGAATTTCCTACACCCTCCAGACCCAAAGACCTCAAATTAGCACCATACTTCCCGATATACTCCAAACCCACATCCGTCAATCCTCCATGCCGGAGACTGATATCTAGCCTTTCGAGTTTGTCGCAACCCATTAGCATCCATTGTCTAGTGGTAAATCTGTTTTACCATCTTCCTTACCCAACCATATACGGAAATCACGCAGGTTCTTTAAATGAGTTCCTAAACACTCGAGAGCTTCATTTGAAATATCTCTGAGTCTAACCTTTAAACACTCCAAATTAGTACATCCTTTTGCCAGAGCAATCATTCCCACGTGAGTCACAAGGCTATGATTGGCAAGTTTGCGTAATTTCTTGCAAAATTGACCAAGAAGTTGCAATCCCTTGTCTCCACGCACATCAGCGGTATATAGAACTTCCAAATTGGGACACCGCTTAAACAATAAACACTGGCTATCTTCATCCAAACCTACAAATACAAGTTTCAATTTCCTTATCTGATTCAGTAAAGGGAGTACACTCGAATACTGAGTTACAGGCAATTCCATTCTACTTAAAGAATGTATATTGGGGACAACCGGAAACTCCAACAAGCACTTCCTGCAAATTATCCACCAAAATGTTCCAATCCCTAACAGCATATCCTAAGGCTATCTCCTAGTTTAACTTAGTTTAGCAACTCAATCTTCAACGATATTAACGAGTTACAACAGTTTTTTGCAAGAAGTGTAAGAACTTCTGCATTAGAAATGTGCGTATTCATAACATGTAACCTTTCCAAAACCGTGCTATTCAATGCCAATTGATGTATGAAAATGTTATCATCCATTTCATTATGATAGCAATATCCCAAACACAAAGTTCTCAATTGGTTACAATACTTAGAGACATGCCTTAATCCATCCGTCGAAAACCCTTTACACTTTTCTTATCTTTCAAAAGTCCTTTAATCCGCTTTTCCACGGTTCTCGCCAATGTCTCGATGATCTTAATCAAGAACAACAGGACACAAGGGTATGAAGTTTTTCAAACACCTAACTCGAGAGTAATTGTTCAAATCATGGGGTGATTCGTAAATCAGATCGTACAAAAAATTTGGCACCTATCACCCTGATGTAAGAGTGATGCATAGATCCAAAATCAGGTGGGGGACCATTCAGTCTTAAAGACTCGATAAATGGGAATCTTTTACTTAAAGAGGCAGGGTTTGGGTTTATATAGTGTTCTTTTATTGTTGACAGGTAGGCGCTTTACGCGTAATTGCCATCAACTCATAAAAAGTTAGGGCGATACTAACGAGACAGAGTTTCGGTCCTCAACATTGTGAATATGAGGTATAACCAAGTCTAAAACTTCCTCCCCCACTTTGGTGGGTGCCATTAAGGTTTGGTTTGGCTTAACATTAAAACACTAATAATAATCTTAAAAAAGTCCCTAAATCAGTGAAAAAAAAGGCTAACTAATCAGGACCCCATAAAAAATACAACATTTAATTCATTGAGACATTTTATCAAACACCTGGTGTGCAAACACAGATGACCCAAAACCAACCTTTGTTCCAATGCAGTTCTTGGTGGCTGATTTTGGTGGGTTTTGTTTTGTTGAGAGATAATTATGTGTGTGTTTTTTATGGTGCAATTACTATGTGTGAAATGAAACCCTCGATAATAAAACCAGAAACTATACATGTAGTGGTAATTAAGAGTGGAGAGATGGTGGGTTGGTAGGGGCGTTTATGATGCGGTTTGGTTATGTTAGTATACTATGCGGGTAACTAGACGTGGATACAACCAAATATTACAATACAGATAACACAGGGCCTCGCGTTTTTGCGTCCTGAACCGTACGGACCAACCAGTTGATCAGGAAAATGAGGAGCGACGGCTGTGAGTCTCTACCTCGTACCATGCCTCGTGTTTTCCTCTTTTTTTTTTGCGTTTCTCCCTTTTTTTTTTGTCTTTCCCCCTCTTTTTTAACACGATGGCACAACTTTTGCACAACGGCACCACATTACATGTGGGAGGGGTGTTTTGATGGTGTGGTGGATTTTGGGATTATAGGAAGAAAAAAAATTTCCCACGGCATGATCAAAGCTATAACATTGCTTTATCTACTGCTTAATAGTGACTATCATTTGCAAGCAAATTAGTTTATGTAATTAAACTAACTCCTGTTATGTTTAATCTGAGGTGAAATAACATTGTCATATAATGACACACAAAAAGACCTAAAATGATCTCTTATCAAATCATTCCTTACACCGACCCAACCTTTGACCCTTGTCGATCGGGGCAATTAAAAACTAGATGCCAACCCACCACCTATTGAACCATTATGCATACGCAACGACTCAAACTTATGCGCTCGAATTACACGATCATCCTAACCCAAACCATCTGATACAATTTTTAAGCGAAGGGGCGCTAATCCCATGTTTTCGAAGCAGCCTGCTATGTTACACGTTCACAATGAACCTCCAAAATCTGATTGAAGATTATGTAGGGTAAAAACAAAACAAAATACTATTGGTTGTGGGTCACGAATCGATAATTTACCTATAGTGCATCCTGAGAAGATAGAACCGACAAACAAATAAATAAGGAGGTGCATGACACTACAACGATAATGACTAAAGTTTTACAAGTCACACCTCTGTCTAACCTACAGCGAAACCAAGCTAGACAAGTCATTTCCAGATGCGAACTTTGAGTTTAAACATTCCTATCATCTCAGTCTCTTCTTTCTTTGTGCTTACGCTTCATTTTAGACATTTCCTCTTCTTCTTATACTTCGTCACTTGTTGGAGACTTCCTTTTCAACTTGCTCCTTCCTGTACAAGTCAATAAAGATTAACAAATGCAGTTCAAAATGAAAGATCAACTGAGAATTTAATTTTCTGTCAAATTTAAAGATTAACAAATTCACGAAGTGCCTTGGAATGTACACAGCTCATAATTGTGATCTACGTTTACTAGTAATTTCAGACTATATTTTCCCGTGACTTCTCACTAATTTCATTAGCCTTTGGTTTCCTTAGATGCTGTATATCCCCTGCACTCTTAAGTGTGGATTATTATGCAATCAGTATGGTGCTACAAATATGCTCAACTAGTGCACATTTCCTGTAACTGTTCAGAAAGGGGAGTCGTGTTGAATCTGGAGTTACTGGCAAGAGAAGAAATTAAGAAATACACGAGTTTGTATGTTTTAAAAAGTCGTACCTAGACTACTATAGACAGTTACACAAGTTTAGACTTCTAAATAAACTGAACTGCAGTTTTGAAAATTTTAAGGCCATCCACATTCATACTTGGAATGAATTACATAAACTTAATTCACTTTTTAATTCATTGTCTTTATGCATAGGCCATTTATCACCTCTCAGCTGCAGTATTTGTTCCCAAGTTGCTAAGAGTATTTAAAAATGGCATGGTGCATCAATAAATACAGAAACCCCTTATTTGGTCTAACAGAAAACTCGTAAAAATCAAACTCGTGGTAAACAGATGATAGAAAGCAAGCAATTGATAAAAGTTTACAATCACGATATTCCAAGACTACAAAAACCCCTAGAGTAAGATGACGAAGAACATACATACCAATGTTTCAATGTTCAAATTCTGGACGAGTGAGTGCCAATCCAGTAAAGATCAGTACGATCACTGTTGCCAACATACCTTAGAGAAGGTATATTATTCACAAAACTGGTAACAACTTGCTTGCTAAAGCGACAATTTGTCAGTTCCAGCTTTCTTAATTTGGGGCATCCTTCAGATAATTTCACTAGTCCTGCATCAGATAACTTCACAAGTCCTGTATTAGAATTTTCTACACACTCCAGAGCCAAAGACCTCAAATTAGAACCATACTTCCCGATATATTCCAAACCCACATCTGTCAATCCTCCATGCCAAAGATGACGGATACATAGCCTTTCGAGTTTGCTGCAACCCATTAGCATAGCCTGAATCCCATTGTCTAGCGGTAAATCTCTTATACTGTTTTCCTTGCGGGCGCCTATACGGAAATTACGCAGGTTCTTTAAATGAGTTCCTACACACTCGAGAGCTTCATTTGAAATATTCTTAATGACAACATCTAAAGACTCCAAGTTAGTACATCCCTTTGCCAGAGAAATCAGTCCCACGTGGGTCACACGCCCATGATGGGTAAGTTTGCGCAATTTCTTGCAAAACTTACCAATAACTTGCAATCCCCCGTCTCCACATACATCCTCGGTAGATAGAACTTCCAAATTGGGACACCGCTTAAACAATAAACACTGGCACTCAGCATCCAATTCTAAACATGCAAGTTTCAATTTCTTTATATGATTCAGAAAAGGGAGCACAGTTGAACATCGAGTTACTGGCAAATCCTGTATACTTAATGAACACGTATTTGGGGGAAACTGGAAACCAACAAGGTCACTCTCCTCATCCCAAATATCTCCACCAAAGTGTTCCAACCTAACAGCATATCTAAAGGCATCTCCTAGTTCACTTAGATAGCACTCTCCAATCTTCAACGATTTTAATGAGTTACAACAATTTTTTGCAAGAAGTGTAAGATCTTCCGAATTAGAAATATCTGTACTCCTAAATTTGAACATTTCCAAAACCGTGCTATTCAATGCCAACTCATGTAACCAAATCCCAGCATTCACTTCAATATCGTGAGATGATCCCAAACACAAAGTTCTCAATTGGTTACAATACTTAGAGACATGCCTTAATCCATCACTTGAATACCCTTCAGATTCGCTAATCTTCAAACTCCTTAAATCCTTACCACGTGTTCTCCCCAGTGTCTCAAGATCTTCATCAAGAACAACCAGATTACGGATATGAAGTTCTTTCAAAGACCTAAACTCGAGAGCGAATTGTTGAATCCATGGGGTGATTCGGATAATATAACCATCTCTATTATAAAAAATAGGTGGGGGACCTTTTAGTGTTAACGACTCGATGAAAGGGAATCTTTTACTTAAAGAGACGGGGTTTGGGCAGTAATAAGCTTGGACAGTTACGCACTTACGCGTAATGCCATCAATCTCATAAAACTTACGAGAAACTAACGAAACAGAGCTTCGGTCCTCAACATTGTGTATATAAGGTATAACTAAGTCTAACACTTCTTCCCCCATGTTAGTTTTCATAATAGGCGCGCTAGTGTTGATCATAAGCTTTTAAGAATTCCATAATAGGCGCGCTAGTGTTGATCATCAACTTTTAAGAATTCCACTAGTCTATAATTCCGTTATCATTATCTAGAGGTGTTTAATAAATGGTGTAGTTTGTTAAATTTATAAACATTGAAATTATTATTATAAACTTTATAACACCTCGTATTTTAGGTCATTGTATGACATTATGTAATTCATAAGTTATTTTTAGGGTTTTACGCGTTTGCTCTTAAACCGTAAACGTTAAGTTAAATCGCGTAAACTGAAAGTGATCATTCAATGTAAACGGGCATTAAACGATTAAATGTTTGCATCAAGCACGTGTTATATGATTATTATGAGGATAATTAATGACTTTGTTCATCTTATTTTTATCAGCTAGTAAGATGCTTTACGTTTATTAATAAATACGTTTAGAGCATACACGGAAGTTCTAAAACCTTACTACGACCTAAACGAATACCCTCGATATTACCATTTACTCAAAATTAATCAAATAATATTACATCTTATATATACATATATGCCGAATTTTTGAGGAAAGGACCAAGACTTTTCAAAGTTTACATAATATCTAGATATTTAGTAAAAGGTACTCTTACACCTTTATCAACCTAATTTTTTCCCCCCCCCCCCCCCCCCCCCCCCCCCCCCCACCGTTTTCCCACTTGGCTGTTAACCTTAACCTAGGTTGAGAATAGTAACCATGGTTAACTCAGCTAGTATTGTGACTATAAATACCATGCATGCTTTGCCACTCTTTTATTACCGTATATTACTTAACCATTAAATAACTAAAACTCTTCCCCTTATTCACTTCAAAACCCTCGCACCCAAACCCTTGCCATACATAAATTCCATGTTTGATTTTCTAAGATTATACAAGCATGTATACACACACATACTTAGTATTCTAAGAAGGTTCCAAGGTTTGGCTAAGCTTTGAAAGGATTAAGAAGTTATGCAGATTAGGGTTTTGGAAACCTATCTAGGGTTATAAGCTTGGAAAGCGTTGGATTTGAATCTAAAACAACGGGTTTAGAACTTGTTTATATCTCTTACTCATTACTAAGGTTTTCCTAATATCTTTATACTTTTATTTCTTATGATTTTATGTGTTACATGTAATATACTATAATCGATCACTAATGACTTTCTATTATTAAAATGAGTTATTATTTATGATTTATGAATTTATAGCACTTATTCTTATGTCATATGGTCCTATATATCATGGAAAAGTAAATATAAAAGTATGTTAACATATGGTTTAAGTATAAACATGTTTAGATTAAAATTAGGGTTTTATAAGTTTTATAAAGGGCACTACATGAGAGACTGCCCGGAGTAAAAGAACCAAAACCATGACAACCAAATTGGAGGTGCTGGAGCACGTGGAGTGGTGCGTGCCTTAAGAGGAGGAGAAACCGATCAAGACCCTAACAACATTGAAGATGAGATCGAAGCTTAAAAGAGAAAGTTGTCTCGCTTTGCCTAGTGAACCCTAAGTTGGAACTATCTTAGACTTTATCTCCTTAGGAGTTCTCGTTGTATTTCTCTTATATTTCTGTTGTACGAATGATTTCAAGTTATCTATCAAATCAATGTGTTGTGAAAATTTTTGTTGTATTTTAATTCTTTACTCATTAATATAAGCCACTTCCACCACTATTATAAAATCACAACGCTATTTTGACGAAAATGAGCAATGCATCGTTAGTCCTCAATTATACATGGCCTGATCAACTATGTATAATTCAGGAAAGTACCATGCCGTGCTGAGAGTAGTCACTCTAAAAACTTCTTGTCAAGAAAACAATTTCCTACTTATATAAAGTTTTGTGTGCGTATTCATAAAACGTGTTTACTCCAAGAAATCGAATTAGTAACCATAGCAACTAAGCAGACCTTCACTCCATCTTACTATAAAGTTAGCATCATCTTATACCAAATCCTAAGCCGAGAAGCCGAGACACATCACTAGTCGCCCTAGGACAATTCGGTATCGAATTTGCTCACCATTAGAGAATTTACTAAATCACCCATTCAACATCGACTTAATGTCGTAGAATTTGACAGTTTCAACATCATAATTAGTATGGATTAGTTGGCGAGATACCAAGCTATCATTTTTTGTGACAAAAAGATCGTTCGTGTTCCATTCGGAAATGAAACGTTGATTATTCGTAGTAACGGAAGCAACCACGCAAACGAGTCTCGATTGAACACCATCTCGTGCACCGAAACATAGAAGTACATGCTAAAAAGATGTCAAGTCTTTTTGGCACATGTTACTACAAAGGAGACTGAAGACAAGTCAAATGAGAAACGACTTGAGGATGTACCGACAGTTCGAGATTTTCCTGAAGTATTTCTAGAGGACTTGCCGGGTCTTTCTCCGACTCGACAAGTGGAATTTCAGATCAATCTGGTACCTGGTGCTGCATCTGTAGCACGGGTGCCTTATCGGTTAGCGCCGTCCGAAAAAAAAAGTTATCAGAGCAACTGAAGGAACTATCCGACAAAGATTTTATAAGACCCAGTTCCTCACCTTGGGGAGCTCTAGTCTTGTTTGTCAAGAAGAAGGATGGATCATTTCGAATGTGCATCGACTACTTGGAACTGAATAAGCTGACGGTGAAGAATCGTTAACTACTCCCAAGGATCAATGATTCGTTCGATCAACTACAAGGATCCAAAACTTATTCTAAGATAGGCCTGCGATCAGGCTATCATCAACTTTGAGTACGGGATGAAGATATGCTAAAAACAGAATTCAGAACTCGGTATGGTCATTACAAGTTCCAAGTTATGCCATTTGGCTTGACAAACGCACCAGCGGTATTTATGGATCTCATGAACCGCGTGTACAAGCCATTTTTGGATAAATTTGTGATTGTCTTTATTGACGATATCCTTATCTACTCCAAGAACAAGAAGGAGCATGAAGAACACCTTAAGGCAATTCTGGAATTGCTTAAGAAAGAGGAGTTGTATGCTAAATTCTCTACATGCGAATTTTGGCTCCTCAAGGTATAATTTCTCGGCCACATGATTGATAGTCAAGGCATTCACGTGGATCCCGCCAAGATCAAATCCATAAAAGATTGGGCATCTCCTAAGACACCAACCGACGATTCAAATATTTTGTTAGTATTGTTGGGTACTACGAAGATTCATAGAGGATTTTTGAGAGCGCCAAGCCAATGAACCAAGCTTACTCAGAAGAAGGGCATCAAGTTTGTTTGGTGGCGACACACAAGAAGTAGCATTTCAATGTTGAAGCAGAAGTTGTGTTAGTGCCACCAATTCTGGCTTTTACCTGAATAAAGCGAGATTTTATCGCATACGGTGATGCTTCAATCAAGGTTTGGGCATTGTGTTGAGCAGAGAGAGAGGTGATTGCTTATTGCAATTACGCCAATGAAATTTCATGAGAAGAACTATACGACTCATGATTTGGAACTTGGGAGCAGTAGTGTTCGCTCTCAAGATTTAGTAGGGCTTATCAGTATGGACTAAAGGGTCCGGTGTTAAATGATCATAAGAGTTTACAACACATTCTTAATCAGAAAGAGTTGAACATGAGGCAACGTCGTTGGTTAGAGTTGTTCAGTGATTACGATTGTGAGATTCGTTATCACCCTGGAAAGGCAAATGTTGTTGTTGATGCTTTGAGCAGGAAAGAGCGAATAAAGCCATTACGAGTTCGAGCCTTAGTCATGACTATTGGTTTGAATCTCCCCAAACAAATTTTGAATGCTCAGACTGAAGCACGGAAACCAGAGAACATCAAGAACGAAGATGTTGGAGGTATGTTGATTGAAAATTCAAAGGATCCAGAGAAACTTAGAACGGAAAAGTTGGAACCCCGCGCAGATGGAACTCTATGCTTAAATGGCAGGAGTTGGTTACCATGTTATGGCGACCTGAGGACTGTGATCATGCACGAGTCCCACAAGTCAAAATACTCTATCCATCCGGGTTCTGACAAGATGTATCAGGACATGAAGAAGCTATATTGGTGGCCCAATATGAAGGCCGACATCGCCACCTATGTTAGCAAATGCTTGACTTATGCTAAGGTCAAGGCTGAACACCAAAGGCCATCGGGTTTGTTGGTGCAACCCGAGATACCTCAATGGAAGTGGGATAATATCATGATGGATTTTATCATGAAGCTTCCTAAGTCGTCACAAGGTTATGACACCATTTGGGTGATTGTTGACCGACTTACTAAATCTGCAATCTTTGTACCAATGAGGGGAACTGTAACACCCCCAAATCTGGGTAGCAGAGGAATATTTGTATCATCGAGGGCGTTTCTTCATATGATCATATAGCACAGATATGAGAACGACCACTAAACGTTTCGTTTGAAAAAGATACATTGGATTAGCAAAATATTTGTTTGTTATATAAGCTTATGGCTTCAAATTGTTCAACAGATAATAAAGATTTCGGTTGGTTTATAACAAATGTTCCCAAAATGTAATACGCCCAAATCTTTAGTACTGACTCTTTCCAAAGAGTGACCCCCAATGTATCTGAGCACCTCGTGCCTTATTGACCTGAGAAAACATGCTTAAAATGTCAACATAAAGTTGGTGAATTCATAGGTTTATGTAAATCAATAGTAGGACCGCAAGATTTCCAAGTGTATGATTAAGCAACAGATGCAAACATCATAAAAAGTAATTACGTTTTCCTAAGCTCATGACACTGAAGCTCGACATGTATGAATGCAATAAATTGCCAATAATGCCCGTGAATGATGTTCTAACCCGCAACATCCCAAATCCGACATGGTATACGTTTGTTGTCCGGCAAACCGGCACAGTGAGCGCTACTCACCCAAACGGGGATGTCAATCCCAAATAGATCTATTTATAACATTCGCGCTCACAATCTAGTAATTGACAGTTCATGATAAAGGGCTCAGTGGGTTATTGCTACTTAGGCAAACACGTAATCATAGTATAAAATGTACACTTGCGTCCAATTTGTAAAACAAAGCATGTTCTCACCCCAAAGATGTAAATCATTTAAATAATTGTAAAACATGGGGCTATGAACTCACCTTAGTGAATAGTCCTCTGAAAATGATAATTATATCCAAGAATGGAAATGAATCACACCTTCAATTACCTAAGTAAATACGGCCAGTCTTAGTCTACAGTTTAGGCTAACGACTCTTGTATAAACTACAATAATTTGCTAGTTATATATATACTGTTATCACTTGTGTGGTGGTGCACATGTTTATTGTATTTGTCTTGACTTGATGGCTCTTGGGAAAGTATACGATTACACACGTTCAAATATATATGTATAAACGTTATTAATAAATATTCATATTTATTAAGTCGTGCTTTCATTTGTATAATATCCGATATATATTTTAACTTGTCCGAGTCGTTTAAGTGTTTATAAAAATCACCTTTATTCATAAAATACCCTTAGGTTTCCTATATTTACAAAACAGCCCCTATGTTTATGAAATAGGATAATTACAATTTTTAAACCCTTAAGTTTCCATAATTACACTTTTAGTCCTTCAATCTTACAAGGATTTCACTTTAGGTCCTTATACTTTCAAAACAGTCCTTTAAGTTTCAGAAGTGACCAAAACAGTCCCTACACTTTATAAAATCAGTTTTGGCAGTTTTAACCCTCAAGTTTACAAATTTACACTTTTAGTCCCCTAACTTGTAAAAATCGCATTTTAAGTCCAAATAAGTCCTAGCAAGTGGCATTTGGTTTTAATGGACTCCAATAAGCCATATAAGCTGGGTCAGCTTATAAATAAGCTCGGATGAGCTTATTTTGGCTTATTGGGCCTTATTGGACCCGTTAAGGTCCAATAAGCAATCTAAAGGTCCAAATGAGTTTTCAAAGGCACATAAGCCCTCATTAAGTTTATTTAAACTTATTTAAAACTGTTAAGTTGAAAAATAAGCTCGGGTGAGCTTATTTGAGCTTATTCGAGCTCACTAGGCTTGTTAGCCCAACAACCCTAATCCAAAAGTTTTCAAAATGTTTACTAGAGCTTTATAATGTGATCCAACATGTTTTATAGTCTAAATAAGCACTCGTGGGTCTGTTTTTATCGCTCGACTTATTTATAAGTCAATATGCTCGTTAATGGGCTTTTAGGCCCGTTAAGAGCTCGTTTAAGGTTGTACGTGTTCAAGCTTGTCCCATTTTGGTCCATTAGCATTTCTAAGGTCATTATAAGTCCATTTTTTTGTATAAGCTCTCAATTAAGCTGTTTTGAGCTTATTAGGGCTGTTGGGCCCATATTGGGCCTCGCTAATGACCACCAAGTCCATTAAGGCCCGGTATGGTTTCTAAGGGTGTTCATTTGTACAACTAGGTTTCATAAGCCCTTTTAATCCATCAATAAGCTCAAGTGAGCTTAATATTAAGCCGTGGGCCCTAACTAACGGGCTATTGGGCCCAAATGCGGTTGTGTGGATTTAACGAGACCATTTAGTGGCCCGTTAAGCTCCTTAGGGTTTCTTAGGTTTCGTTGTGCTACTAGAAATCATTGTAAGCTTATTTAGCACTCGAAATGGTTATGTTCGTCACATGCAAACGTCTAGTAATGTCGTATGCACTTTCCCAAGCCATAATATCGTGTTTACTTTAAAATTTTATGTATAGTTTCATGTATTTCGAGTGTAAGAGTTTGTTGTTCACGTTGGTGTTCACATTTGCATATAGACAAACACGTTTAAGCCTTTGCTCGCCATTTAATCATGTTGTACATGTTTCTTAACACCACACAAGATAGATTATATGTATATATGTGTACGTGTGCCATGCATGGGTTAAACCATGCGTGTTCACACCCATGTAAACTCGTTAGTCACCTATTACGTGGTCTATACGACTAGATATAAAGGAAATAAGTATAATAAGAAATATACAAGTTTGATGCAACTTACAATGGGTCCTAGTGACTTGGTTGACGAGTTTGGACGTGAAGAATGCTAACCCAAACGTGTACACTATCGAATAACCAACCCTAAGATTTAAAACTCATACAATTTACCTGACCTTGGCTTGAGTATTCCTCTTACGTCCTTGTTATGATGACCCTAGTATTATTGAAGGTTCGAATGAATTGTGTAGGTGTTTGTTTGCGGTTTGTGACCCGAAATAAGTGAGACAAGGATGGTTTGCTTGAGAGAGTATGTTTAATGTGTTTAAGAGTTTCAAAAAGTGTCATATGTTAAGTGTAGATGGGCATTTATAGGCTCATGAGCTAGTTGGTTTACCTAGTCCCAATCAAACCAAACCGTGCCCTAATCTTAGAGGTTTTGTGGTTTTAGTTAGCCTCACATTGTATTTTGCTAAACCACCTAAGTACACCTCTTAATTACCATATTTTGGTACAAGATTTACCTAAGATTTGAAAAACTTATGATGTATATATGTTGTTGTGTTGCCGCGGGTATCCAAGAGAGAAAGAGAGCACATTTTGCCATTATCCATTGTGTAATAGACTAGTTAGGGACATTAAGTACAATTCTTAATAATTATATAACACTTGATTGATGTATACCTTAATTTATTTGGTGACCGTTTACATTATATGATTATTTCTAGTCTACGCGATTTAGCTTTAAAGTTAAATTAAAAGTAAACTCGTATCGGACTAAAATAAATAGTGACGAATAATAGGAGTCGTAAAATGACCTGAAATTGAGAAATGTTACAGTTTAGCTGGGACAAAGGTATCTTCCCTTTTCTTTCATTTAAAGCTTAATTTGTGTGTTGCTTATCATTCTGCTTATTATTGCTTATTATGTCTTAATTTATCTTTATAAATGCTTTTTAGGTTAATGTTATAGCTTAAATGTCTTTAGGATCTGGTTTCATCTAAATTGTCTTATTGGTGCTTAAAACTACTTATTCTAGTTTGCTTATCTCCTGTGCTTATTTCTGAGTTTTTGATGCTTAATTGTCCTTATTTCAGCCTATGCTTAATCTATTTTTACTTTACAAAGGTTTTCAAAATATGTTTAAACTTAAAAAGTGATTTCATAATCTTAAAGGGGTGTTTGGCACAAGCAGGCTTTACATAGTTAAGATTGCTTGTGTAGTGCTTGTGCTATTTTTAGTCATTAGGACAGATTTAGTGAGCTTAAAATTGGTCTTAGGATTAGTTTAAATAAGCCTTGATTAAGTTTTTTTTCTTTATTTATCTAGTTGATTTATCATATCTTCATTTCTGACTTATAAATTGGTATGTCAAACTGCTTATTAATGAATGTAAGTTTAAGGAGTGGTCATTGTTCTCATAATAAGCTTTATTTGAATCCAATGCACATCTGTTTTTAAATCATAAATCTTAGGAATTGTCTTTTAAGTGTTTAAACCAAAAATCTGTCAAACATGCTTATTCTTTTTAAGACCTATTTGCAGATTAATTTAGGATCACTCCCTAGCTTTAATTAGGTTATTCTTTTCTTTAATTAGCTTTTTAAGGTCTGTTCTCAATCTGTTTAAGTTTTTGGCTAATTTTTAATGGCTTATTGGAACTGAATTTCAGCTCAAAAGTTTGCAAAAAGTCTTTTAAAAGAGTTTTTAAGTCTGCTGTCTTTGTGTGTCTTTTGTGCTTTTCAGCTTAATTTGATAGCTTAATTCGTGTTATAATAGCTTATTAGGTATTGGTCTGTTTTTAGGATTTAGTTTTTTTTAATTTGCTTATTAAGTCTTTTAAATAAGCTTCAAGTAGGTCATAATTTCAAAAAGCCAAAAATAGTAATCTGTCACTTTATAAGTCCTTTTTCTAGCTTTCATTCTTTTAGAGTTTTGCTTATTTGAGTTCTCTTATTATAAGTCTTCATCTGTTTTTAGCTTTAATTTTTTTTAGCTTATTAAACTTTTATTTTAGCTTTAAAATCTGTCAATTGTCCTTTTGGTGTTTGCTTTAAGCAATCTGTCTTTTGTTTGTTAAAGTGCTTTTTAGCTTATTTTGTCTTCTTATTTTTAGTCTAATGTGCTTATTAGGTCTAAGCTTTATTCTAGCTTGTTGGTCTTAGTTTAAGCTTTTTGGGGTTATCTTCGAGCTTATTGAAGTCTTATCAATTTTCTCTATTTGTCAAAGTTTAAGCTAGTTGTCATCTTTAAGGGGTTATTATACAAAGAAGCTACTATACTTTCCCAAAAAGTTCGCCTAAGTTACTAAGCTTTTATTTTGTTCACTTAGGTTACTAAACTTATGAAACATGACATTTGGGGTTACTCAACTTGCAAAAATATACGTAAACATCATTGAACTTGTAAAAACATGTCATTTATGTTACTTAACTTACCTAAAAATATGCGTCCAAGTTGCTCGGATTAACATTGAAATTATGAGGGTGTATGTTTATCAAAAGTTCAGTAACCTAAGTGAACAAAATGAAAGTTGAGTAACTTAAGCGAATTTTTTGGGAAAGTATAGTAACTTCTTTGTCTATTAACCCTATATAAAACATACAATTATCAAGAGTCGTTAAGTAATGATCGTTAAGCAAAAGGACAAAAAAATGATGAACATTACG